>PGTU02006004.1:0-53715 GCA_002896215.2 Cicer echinospermum
AACGATTTTTCACAAACAAACGCACATTAAGTAAAACGAGACATTAAGAGACTTCCCATTCTTAATACTCATTTAACTTAATGGTTTTCAAGTTTCACAGAACACAAAACTCAACAATTCTCACATCAAAACATCAATTCATTTATCATCAAATCCAACCATACACACATCAAATCTCATCAATTTCAATTAAGAGCATGTCAAAAACAACGAACACAAATCAAAGCAACATAACACCTAGATACAACCAATTTTATTTGTTCATAATCATATACACATGACTTCAAATTCATTTACCACGAAACATTCATTCAATATAAACAAAACCTTACTCTAAGGTTTTACCTAACGCACTAGTTTCGTTTTTTCCCCAAATCGATACATTTAACCCTAACCAAAATTCCTTCCCACACAACCACAGATAAGTCCCTAATGCAAACTAAAAGTTTGGAAGGAGCCCTTACCTCAATGTTAGCTTTATCGAGAGTTTCCGGTTCCGCGAGAAATTCCGGTAAAATCTCCCGCTCGCAACGCCGCTTCCAAATTAGTGCACTAGCACCGTAGCACGGAGGTGAGCAACTTTCCCTGTCTATCTCTTCGAGAAATGAGTTCGGATCTAGAAGAACTGGAGGGGTTGTGTTTGGATCTCAAAACCGTTTTTTTCGTTTCGAATCAAGAGGAAGAGTGGAGTTGCGAAAACCTTGATCTACTCACACCCGACCTTGGGTCACTAGCTTTGAAGAAAAGGAAGCAACGAAAACGAGAAATGGAGAAGGATGGAATTTTGGTTTCACGGTTGTGTCTGAGGAAGGAGATGGAAAATTTGAGATTTTCCTTCCTTTCTATTTCTTCCTTTGTTTTTCCTTTCTTCCTTCTTTCCTTCCTCCTTTATATACTATTTTCTTTTCCTTTCCTTCCTTCTAGTTTTCCTTTCTTTTTCCCTCCAACCAAACATATATAAATATAATAAATATAACTTAACAAATATCTCAAAATCTAGATATTTATTAAATTACCGTTTCGCCCGAAACGCCTAAATTCTCCGTAAAGGATTTTCCGCAGTTAAATTCAATTTATTATCGACGAGAAAATTCTAATGGCATTGAAATACCTTTTTGATTATGAAACTCCCAAAATATTATTAACTTTGGCTTAAAAGCCTCCGAGCCAAAATCCAAAATACGCCAAAAATACCTAATGGTACTTTAAAATTACGGGTCTTACACAAACCCTCCGTTTCTTCTAGATCTAAGCTCATTTTGCGAGAGTGTAGAAGCGTGCTCACTACCACGCGTACGTGCTAGGGGACCAATTTGGAGGCGACGTTACGAGCGAAGATTTTACCGGCTTTACCGCATAGGTACCGGAAAACCACGTTAAGCTAACGTTGAGGTAAGGGCTCCTTCCAACTTCTAGTTGCATTAGGGACTTATCTGTGGTTGTGTGGGAAGGAATTAGTTAGGGTTTAATGTATCGATTTGGGGAAAAACGAATCAAGTGCCGTTATGGGTAAACCTTAGAGTTAGGTTTTGTTTATATTGATGAATGTTTTCGTGGGTAAATGAAATTTTGAAGTCATGTGTATGATTATGAGTAAATGAATTTGATGTGTTTGAGTGTATGTTGTGATGATGTGTGTTCATCGTACTTGGCGTGTCCATACTTGATGTTTGTTAATTGGTGTGTCTGTTGTGAATTATGGTTTGAATGCGAGAGTATGTTTGAGTTGTTTCTGTGGAATTTGAAAACCATTAGAGTAAACGAGTATTAAAAATGGGGAATCGTTTAATACCTCGGTTTACTTAACGTGCGTTTGAGTAGAATGTTTAAGTTAACTGGACATTAAGAATGGGGAATCTCTTAATGTCTCGGTTACTTGATGTTCGTTTTTGAAAATTGTTTCAGTAAATGAGAATTAAGAATGGGGAATCTCTTAATGTCTGTTTTACTGAATGTTTTGTGTGAAAATCGTTTAAGTCAAAAGTATATTAAGAATGGGGAATCTCTTTAATATGTCTGTCTGCTTAACGTTTTTGTTTTGGAAAATCATTAAGATAAATCGGTATTAAGAATGGGGAATCTCATAATGACTTATTTATTTAATGTTGTTTTAAAAAATCGTTTAAGTTAACTGGGCGTTAAGAATGGGGAATCTCTTAATGTCTTGGTTACTTAATGTTTGCGTGAAAGTCGTTTAAGTTAAATGGGTATTAAAATGGGGATCTTTTAATATCTGCATTTGCTTAACGATTGTTGTGAATGAGTCTGTGTATGCTCATGCATTTCATTTTGGTAAATTGGGTTGACCCGTGATAGGTGACACCTTGGTAACTGTACTGACCCGTGATAGGTGGTACGTTTACGAATTACGTTTTTGTAAAATATGTTGACCCGTGATAGTGACACCTTGGTAAACTGTACTGACCCGTGATAGGTGGTACGTTACGATTTACGTTTTTGGTGAATTGTGCTGACCGTGATAGGTGGCACCTCGGTAAACAGTTACTGGTCTGTGATAGGCGGTACGTTTAAGGTTCACGCTTTTTCTTTTAGTAAATCGTGTTGATCCCGTGATAGGTGACACCTCGGTAAACTGTACTGGACCCGTGATAGGTGGTACGTTTATGATTTACGCATTTTAGTAAAATCGTGCTGACCCGTGATAGGTGGCACCTCGGTAATTGGTACTTTGGCCTGCGATAGGCGGTACAATTATGATTTACGGCCCTTCGAGGATGGTTTTTGGGTTGGGAATTCCAAGTCCATGTATTTTGGCATATACGATTGCATTAGGGTGCTTGGCACGCGAGTTGTGGTTGATTTGAGTTTTATGATTGAGTGATTTGAATTTGAGTCGTTGTGGTAATTGCGTTGAAAATGCTAAGTGTTATGTGTTTGATTATTGTGTGTAAGTATGATGGTTATCGAGATCCCAATTGCCGTGGTAATCGCGTAGGAATTGCAAGTGTTAGGTTGTGAACTTGATTAGAATTATGACTTGAGTTAATGCATGAATTTTTGGAAAAACATCAGGGAAATCGATTTCCCAATCCATTGGATAGTAAACAGGGACTTGGCCAAATGGACAAAATCATTTAGCCAATCGATTTTGTAATGAGTTTTCGAAAATCATTTACGAAATCGGTTGCCCAATCAATTGGGCCTAAGTCAGGGACTCATCCATATTCGACCAATCGATTTGGAAATCGATTGGCCCTTAAGTCAGGGGCTCAGCTATCTGTCAATCGATTGCCCAAATCGATTGAATCAAGCCAGAGTTCACAAAATTCACTAAAAACTTCAGGAAATCGATTGGTATTAAGTCAGGGGCTCGTATATCTTGTCAATCGATTGCCAAATCGATTGATTTAGCCCAGGATTATGTTTTCATTAAAAACCTTCACCCCAATCGATTTCCCAATCGATTCGCCCAGTGAAAATCCTCAGTTTGAGTTAGATGATTGATTCTTCATTAACTTATCCATGTCTTGATTTGTTATGTGTTAATTAGGAGATTGAGAACCTCATTTTTACTTTCATTTTAATTGGCAAAGTATTGAATGAACTTTTTAGCATATTGAAAATCCTGTTTAAGGTGCATGCTTAGTTGAAAAGTTATTTTGAGCATTTTAAAACTTAATTGCTATGTGTTAACTGTATTTTTTTTGGGTAGTGACCCTTTACAATTATTGTGGAAATCTGGGCTTTGCCCTCAAATGAGAGTCAGGACGGTCCTACCGGTTCGTACCCTACAGACGGGAATGGAGATGGGAACGCTTGACTGCAGTTACGTTTGGAGGATCTCACGGGGCGCGTGGAGATTACTCAGGGTGTATAGCTTTTTTGGTAGGATGATCAGATTAGGATGATGTATAGGGACTAGGTGTCCTTCTTTTTGGATTGGAGTATTTTTTAGTTTGGAAAACTGTACTTTTTACTAATATTATCAGTTTGACATCATCTTTGAATGGGTTCATGTACCATTTGATGTTGTGTAAATGTTTTGGATTTATAATTGGAGAAACTTTTCCGCTGCTTGTAATTATAATGCCTCAATTATTATCCCAAAGACATTTCTTTATTTGTTTCTCTGTTTTAGTTTAATTACTTTTGAAAAAAAAAATATACCCTCGCTTTGAAAAACGGGGTGTTACAATTAAAAATGGGGAATCTTTTAATATCTGCATTTGCTTAACGATTGTTGTGGATGGAGTCAGTATAGGGCTCATGCATTTTCATGCTTTTTGTAAATCGTGCAGACCCGTGATAGGTGGCACCTTGATAATAGTACTTTGGCCTGTGATAGGCGGTACATTTATGATTTACGTTTTTTTGAAAACCGTGCATACCGGTGATAGGTGGCACCTCGATAAACGATACGGGCCCGTGATAGGCAGTACGTTTATGGTTTTCGCTTCTTTTGTAAATTGTGCAGACCCGTGATAGGTGGCACCTTGGTAAAATAGTACTTTGACCTGTGATAGGCGGTACATTTACAATTTACGTTCTTTTTAGTAAACCGTGTAGACCCGTGATAGGTGGCACCTCGGTAAACGATACGGGCCCGTGATAGGCAGTACGTTTATGGTTTACGCTTTTTAGTAAATCGTGCAGACCCGTGATAGGTGGCACCTCGGTAATTGGTACTTTGGCATGCGATAGGCGGTACAATTATGATTTACGGTCCTTCGAGGAGGGTTTTGGTTTGGAATTCCGAGTCCATGCATTTTGGCATATACGCATTGCATTAGGGTGCTTGGCACACGAGTTGTGTTTGAATCAAGTTTATGATTGAGTGGTTTGAATAAGAATTGTCGTGGTAATTGTGTTGGAATTGCTAAGTGTTATGTATTGATTATCGTGTGTGAGTGCGATGGATTGTAAAACTATTTCGAAAACCAATTCGTCGTGGCAATTGTGTGGGAATTGCTAAGTGTTAAGTTTTGGAGTTATGTGTGAGTGTGATTGAATTAGTTTAAGTATTTTTTGGAAGAATAAGCAGGGAAATCGATTTCCCAATCGATTGGATGAGTTGCAAGAACTTCACTATTTTAACCTAATCGATTTGCCAATCGATTGTATAAATATGTATTTCAAAATCTTTTAAGAAATCGATTTGGAAATCGATTGGCCTTAACACAGGAACTCAGCAAAACTGACAAAATCGATTTGGCAACACAGGAACTCAACAAAACTGACAAAATCGATTTGGCAATCGATTTGGCAACACAGGAACTTAGCAGAAACTAACCAAATCGATTTGGCAATCGATTGGCTCAGTAGAAATCCTTATTTTGAGTTAGATAATCGATTGCTCAATTGATTTATCAATGTTTTGGTCAGTTATGTATTACTTGATGGTTTGAGAACTTCATTTTGATTTCATTTTTAATTGGCAAGCATTACATGAACTTTTAGCATATGAGAAATCCTTTTAAGGTGCATGCTTAGTTGAAAGGTTATTTTGTGCATTTAAAACTTAAATGTTATGTGTTATCTGTTAATTTCGGTTGGTGACCATTTACAACTATTGTGGAAATCTAGGCTTTGCCCTAAGATGAGAGCCAGGATGATCCTGCTGGTTCGTACCCTACAGATGGGAATGCTTGACTGGAAAACTGTACCTATACTAATACTGTCTGTTTGACATGTTATTTATGATGGGGTCTATGTACCACCTTTTGAAGTGTAAATACTTTGGATTCGTATTTTGAGAAACTTTTCCGCTGCTTGTAAATTCTGTTGACTTATTTGTCGTTGTGTTTCAACTTAAAAATTTATTCAAAGGTATTTTTCTTAATTATTCTTTGTTTCATGAGTTTGTTTTTGAAAAAAAAAATACACATTCGCTTAGAAAAACGGGGTGTTACAAAGAACGTTAATCATTCTCCGTTTTCTGCACAATAACAGCAACACTGCATCTCCTCTGAAATAGCCTGTAATTCCTCTCCAAACTTCTCTAGCTACACTCAAGACTCAAGACAGAAAATGTACCATCCAAGATCAATGAAGAAACGTCAAGAGTACTTTCCAACAAAGGACAGAACTGCTTTAAATGCTAAACCAATATAGTCAAAAAGCTATTTCAAAGAAGGATTATTTTTATTCTGAAATAATGTTTCAGTCAAAAAGCAGAGCCTCTCCAACATCTCTTTTGTACCTTCATTCAGTGCCTCTACAGCCTATAAATAGAAGGCCAATATCCAGAATCAAGGCAACAAATTCAAGTGCTAAGAAATCCATAAATCAATCACTTACATATTTGAAATTATGCAAAACAGAGGCAATCATTGTAACACCCCGTTTTTCTAAGCGAGGGTATATTTTTTTTTTTAAAAGTAATTAAAAACGAACAAAGAATTAAATCAGGAAATGCCTTTGGATAAATAATTGAGTCCTTATAATTTACAAGCAGCGGAAAAGTTTCTCCAATTATAAATCCAAAACATTTACACAACATCAAATGGTACATGGAACCCATTCGAATAAGAAGTCAAACTGACAATATTAGTACAAATACAGTTTTCCAAACAAAACATACTCCAATCCAAAAAGAAGGACACCTAGTTCCTATACATCATCCTAATCTGATCATCCTACCAAAAAGATATACACCCTGAGTATCTCCACGCGCCCCGTGAGATCCTCCTAATGTAACTGCAATCACGCCTTCCCATCTCCATTCCCGTCCGTAGGGTACGAACCGGTAGGACCGTCCTGACTCTCATCTGAGGGCAAAGCCCAGATTTCCACAGTAATTGTAAAGGGTCACAACCCAGAAAATAACAGTTAACACATAACATTTAAGTTTTAAATGCACAAAATAATCTTTCAACTAAGCATGCACCTTAAAAGGATTTTCCATATGCTAAAAGTTCATATAATGCTTGCCAATTAACAATGAACTCAAAATGAAGTTCTCAAACCATCAAGTCATACATAACTGACCAAAGCATTGATAAATCAATTGAGCAATCGATTATCTAACTCAAAATAAGTACTTTTGCTGAGCAAATCGATTGCCAAATCGATTTGGTCAGTTCTGCTGAGTTTCTGCATGACCAAATCGATTTCTAAGTCGATTTTGACATTCTGATGAGTCCCTGGGTTGCCAAATCGATTTCCAAATCGATTTCGGCAGTTTTGCTGAGTTCCTGCCTCTCTGCCAATCGATTTCCAAATCGATTTCTTAAAAGATTTTGAAAGATATATTTATACAATCGATTGTTAAATCGATTAGGTCAAAATGGTGAACTTCCTGCAACTCATCCAATCGATTGGGAAATCGATTTCCCTGATCGTTTTTCCAAAAATTCATGCATTTACTCAAGTCATTCCTAATCAAGTTCACAACCTAACACTTAGCAATCCCTACGCGATTACCACGGCAATTGGGATCTCGATAACCATCATACTTACACACAACAATCAACACATAACACTTAGTATTTTCAACGCAATTACCACGGCAATTGGGATCCCGATAACCATCATACTTACACACAACAATCAAGACATAACACTTAGCATTTTCAACGCAATTACCACAACGACTCAAATTCAAATCACTTAATCATAAAACTCAAATCAACCACGACTCGCGTGCCAAGCACCCTAATGCAATGCGTAAATGCCAAAATGCATGGACTCGGAATTCCAAACCAAAACCCTCCTCGAAGGGCCGTAAATCATAATTGTACCGCCTATCGCAGGCCAAAGTACCAATTACCGAGGTACACCTATCACGGGTCAGCACGATTTACTAAAATGCGTAAATCATAAACGTACCACCTATCACGGGTCAGTACAGTTTACCGAGGTGTCACCTATCACGGGTCAACACGATTTACTAAAAGAAAAAGCGGGAATCGTAAACGTACCGCCTATCACAGACCAGTACTGTTTACCTTGGTGCCACTATCACGGGTCAGCACAATTCACCAAAAACGTAAATCGTAAATGTACCACCTATCACGGGTCAGTACAGTTTTACCATGGTGTCACCTATCACGGGTCAACACGATTTACTAAAAAGTTAAATCGTAAACGTACCACCTATCACGGGTCAGTACAGTTTACCAAGGTGTCACCTATCACGGTCGACACAATTTACCAAATGAAATGCATGAGCATACACAGACCCATTCACAACAATCGTTAAGCAAATGCAGATATTAAAAGATTCCCCATTTTTAATACCCATTTAACTTAAACGACTCTCAAACAACATTAAATAAATAAGTCATTAAGAGATTCCCCGTTCTTAATACCGATTTATCTTAATGATTTTTCAAAACAAAACGTTAAGCAAACAGACATATTAAGAGATTCCCCATTCTTAATATACTTTTGACTTAAACGATTTTCTCACAAAAACATTCAGTAAACGAGTCATTAAGAGATTCCCCATTCTTAAAACTCATTTACCGAAACGATTTTCAAAAACCATAGTTAAGTAACCGAGACATTAAGAGATTCCCCATTCTCAACGCCCAGTTAACTTAAACATTTTCCTCAAATGCACATTAAGTAAACCGAGGTATTAAAAGATTCCCCATTTTTAATACTCGTTTACTCTAATGGTTTTTCAATTCCACAGAAACAAACTCAATCATACTCTCACATTCAAACCATAATTCACAACAACCACACCAATTAACAAACATCAGTATGGACACGCCAAATACAACGAACACAAATCAAAGCCAACATAACACCCAGATACATCAAATTTCATTTACTCATAATCATACACAATGACATTCAAATTCATTTACCACGAAACATTCATCATTATAAACAAAACCTAACTCTAAGGTTTTACCCATAACGCACTAGTTTCGTTTTTCCCCAAATCGATACATTTAACCCTAACAAATTCCTTCCCACACAACCACAGATAAGTCCCTAATGCAAACTAGAAGTTTGGAAGGAGCCCTTACCTCAACGTTAGCTTTAACGTGCGTTTCCGGTACCGCGAGTAATTTCGGTAAATCTCCGCTCGCAACTTCGCCTCCAAATAGGTCCCCTAGCACCGTGGCGTGGTAGTGAGCAACCTTCCCTTCTGACTCTTTGCGAAATGAGCTTGGATCTTGAAGAAACGGAGGGGTTTGTGTTTGGATCTCAAAACCGTTTTTCTTCTTTTTCGAATCAAAGAGGAAGAGTGAAGTTGCGAAAACCTTGATCTAACTCTCACCCAACCTTGGTTTACTAGTTTTGAAGAAAAGAAAGCGACGAAACTGAAAAATGGGTGGAAGGAGAAAAAATGGGTCACGGTTAGAGGAAGAAGATGAAGTTTGAAATTTTCCTTCCTTTCTTTTTCTTTCCTTTGTTTTTCCTTTCTTCCTTTTTCCTTCCTTCCTTTATATATTATTTTATTTTCCTTTCCTTCCTTCTAGTTTTCCTTTCTTTTTCCCCCCAAACAAACACATATAAACATAAATATATATTTACATATATATATTACTTACTTTTAATAAATATCTCCCAAATATTATTAACTTTGGCTTAAAAGCCTCCGAGCCAAAATCCAAAATACACCAAAAATACATAAATGGTACTTTAAAATTATGGGTCTTACAATCATACATTCTTCTTTTTTGCGAAACAGATGCTAATTCATATTCATATATTAGTTTGCGCAATTATCATTAGATTCTTTGTAAAGAATCAATTCTCAAACAAGAGTTGAGAAATCTTAGATTCTGTCGAAAAACAATCAAATTATAAAAACTCAAACTATAAGAGTTTCTTTATAGTTTGTTTAAGATTACATCCTATCAAGGTTATATAGGTGCTGGTATTGCTTTCTGGGTGGAAAGTAATAGAGGTTGAAATAGATCAAGGTTGATCTAGACTAAGTGTTGTAAGATCAAGAAGGCTCTTTGTTTTAAACACTTAGTGGAAAATCTCACTGTGTGAGGACTGGACGTAACCCACATTGGGTGAACCAGGATAATATCTTTGTGTGGTATTCTCTATCCTATCTCTTTATTTATCATACTGAATTAATTAACTAAGGTAAAACATAAACTGATTTTCTATTTTCAACTAATCAAGGAACGTTCTCTGTTTTATAACAAAAATCAACAACGTTCTCCATTTTCTGTTTTCATAACCAAGATCAATCTTGAGTTATTTTCTTAAGTCTTAACAGGAATTTTTAAAAGGAACATTTACAATTCAAACCCCCCTTTCTTGTAAATCGACATTGTTACTCCAGGGAATTCCTAGGTGACTTGGAGGTAGCACTCCAAATGTCAAGAGCTACCATGCAACCTACGTACATTTACCTCGACTGTCGCATATATGTATCTCGGGTTGAGTTGAGGGGATCTATGAGGACATCGCCGATTTGAATTGTCCGTCCACTGAGATGGTGGCATAGTATCAAGCCTCATAACCAAGTACTTCAGAGTTAGAATGGTACCACATTGTAAAATAGAGTTTAAGCTCATGCATAACATTTCATTTTCTTTTGATTAATAGGTATTGTGTGAGATAATAGTTTCTCTTAGATGATTTGATGTTATAGAGAACTGCATCAATTTTACTTGAGTGGTTTTAACTTTATAACGTGATGTTTTTTCTTGATGAATGTTTGTATTATGATACGGTGTATTATGATTGTTTGTGTGTTCTTCTTACTTATATTATACTATTAAAATGATTTCAAAACTCACCTCTTTCGTTGTTTGTGTTTGATTGGCTTGGCCATGCGTTTTCGGAATCGCATTAGTTACAGGTTAACGAGTCTTGAAGTTCAAGTTTGGGAGGAACCCCGCTCGGATAAGTGATACCGGGAATAAAAGTTGTAATTTGTATTTTACTTATTTAATTTAAAAACGACTTTTTGTATGAAAACCTTATAAGTACTAGTAAGTTTTTAGAATTTAAATCAAGTAATTATTGAGAATGCACTATTTTATAGGAGTAAAGAAGTTTAAAGTGTTCCTTTTGATTTTTGAGAAACGTGATATTCTAAATTAAAGATAAAAGTTTTTATTTTCTTGGAATTTTTATTTATTTATCCGCTACAAATTTTAATATGATATATAATTATTATATACATTATTTTGGGGTTTATGGTGTCACATTAGTGGTATCAGAGCAGCTATGTCCAATCAGGCCAAGTGGGTTATGTCTTAGCCGTCTGTTAGTCCGTGGTGGAGCTCTTGTCTAAGATTCAATATAGATTAGAACAAACATATTAAAGACCAAAAAGTGACAAAATTTCTTGATCCATTTAGACTTATGCACTTATTCGACGAACTACAATGAGAAAGAATTAAAATGGATTAAAATAAACCTATTATAGACAAAAACTACCTTAAATCTAAATTCGTTAATACTTATGTACTTAATGGACGAACTAATTGTCTAACAATTAAAATCGATAGAATAAACTTATTAAAGACCAAAACGACCTAAAATCTTAATTCATTGAGACCTATGCACTTATTGGACAAACTTCATTGCCTAAGAATCAAAATCGATTAAAATAAAGCTATTAAAAACAAAAATGACCTAAATTCTTAATCCATTGACACCTATAAGTTTATTGGACGAATTACATTGCCTACGAATCAAAATGGATAACAACAAACCTATTAAAAATAAAAATGACCTAAATTCGTAATCCATTGAGACCTATGCACTAATTGGACGAACTACATTTCCTAAGAATCTAAATGTATTAGAATAATCCTTTTAAAAAACAAAATTAGCTAAATTCTTAACCCATTGAGACTTAAGAACTTATTGGACAACAAACAAAATGAATTAGAATAAACCTATTAATGACAAAAATGAACTAAAATCTTCGAACATTATGCTCATATTGGACAAACTACATTGCCTAAGAATCAAAATGGGTTAAAATAAACCTACTAAGGAACAAAATGACCTAAATTATTAACCCATGGGGACTTATGCACGTATAGCACGAACTACATTCCAAAAAATAAAAAATGGATTAAAATAAACCTATTATAGAAAAAAGACCCAAAATCTAAATCAATTGTGACTTATACACTTGTTGGACATCCCACATCGCCTAAGAATTAAAATGGATTAGAATAATCCTATTAAAGACGAAAATGAACTAAAGTCTTAAACCAACGAGACTTTTGCACTTATTGGACGAATTAATTTGCCTAATAATCAAAATGAATTAGAATAAACCTATTAAAGATCAAAATGACCTAATATCTAAAATCATTGAGACTTAAGCACTAATTGGACGAACTACATTGCCTAATAAATAAAAATGGATTAGAATACATATTTTAGTGACCTAAAATCCTAATACATTGAGACTTATGCACTTAATTATGGAGCTACATTGCCTAAGAATAAAAAAGGGTTAGAACAAACATATTAAAGACCAAAAAGTGACAATTTTTTTTAATCCATTTAGAGTTATGCACTTATTTGACAAACTACAATGAGAAAGAACAAACCTATTATAGACAAAAATTACCTAAAATGTAAATTCATTAAGACTTATGAACTTATTGGACAAACTATATTGCCTAACAATTTAAATGGATTAGAATAAACCTATTTAAGACCAAAGAGACTAAAATGACCTAAAATCTTAATCTATTGAGACTTGTGCACTTATTGGACGAACTTTATTGTCTAAGAATTAAAATGAATTAGAATAAACATCTTATAGACCAAATTGAACTAAAATCCTAATCTATTAAAAATAGTGCACTTGAAAGAGGAACTACATTACCTATGAATAAAAAACACTTACAATACTCCTGTTCAATACCAAATTAAACTAGTGCACTTAATAGATGAACTAAATCAACTAAAAACCAAAATGATCTAGAAGTAACATTGAGAAGACCAAAATAACCTAAAATCTTCATCCATTGAGATCTATGACGTTATTGGACAAACTACATTGCCTGAGAATCAAAATGGATTGGTATAAATCTATTAAAAACCAAAATAACCTAAAATCTTAATCAATTGAGACATATGTACTTATTGGATGAACTATATTGTCTAAGAATCAAAATTGATTAGAATATACCTATTAAATACTAAAATGGCCTAAAATCCTAATCTATGGAGACTTATACACTTATTGGACGAACTACTTTGCCTAAGAATCAAAATAGACTAGAATAAACTTTGAATAAAACGAAAAGATCTAAAATCTTAATCCATTGAACATTATGCACTTATTAGATGAACTAAATTGCCTAAGAATCAAAATGCATTAGAATAAACCTGCTAAAGTACAAAATTACCTATATTCTTAACCCATTGAGACTTAAGAACTTGTTTGATGAAATACATTGCCTAAAAATTAAATGGATTAGAATAAACCTACTAAGGAACAAAATGATATAAATTATGACCCCGTTGGGAGTTATGCACATATAGGACGAACTACATTGCCTAAGAACCAAAATGGATTACAATAAACCTACTATAGAAAAAGAGACCTAAAATCAAAATCAATTGAGACTTATACACTTATTGGACGACCCAAATTTCCTTACAATTAAAAAGGATTAGAATAAACCTATTCACGACAAAAAAGAACTAAAGTCTTAAACCAATGAGACCTATGTACTTATTGGACAAACTAAATTGCCTAATAATCAAAACTGTTTAGAATAAACCTATTAAAGACCAAAATTATCAAAAATCTTAATCCATTGAGACTTATGCACTAATTGGAAGAACTATTTTGCCTAATAAATAAAAATTGTAAGACCCATAATTTTAAAGTGTATTTTATGTATTTTTGTGTATTTTGGATTTTGGCTAGGAGGCTTTTTAGCCAAAGATAATAATATTTTGGAGTTTATATGATCAAAAAGATATTTTGATGCCGATTAGAATTACTCGTAGATAAATAAATTAAATTAACTGCAGTGAATCGTTTACGAAGAATTTAATGCGTTACAGGTGAAATGGTAATTTAACAAATATTTGGAGAGAAAAAGAAAGAAAGGAAATTAGAAGGAAGGAAAAGGAAAAGGAAATGATATAAAAAGGAAAGAAGGAAAAAGGAAGAAAGGAAAAACAAAGGAAAGAAAAAGCAAGGAAGGAAAATTAGATTTTTCATCTTCCTCCTCTGTTACTCACGCGATCAAAATTCCTCCCTCCTCCATTTTCGTTTTTCTTTGCTTCATTTCTTCAAGATTAGAAACCCACAGCTTGGTGAGTGATACGATAAGGATTTCTTAACTTCACTCTCCCTCGTTGATTCGAAAACGAAGAAAAACGGTGTTAGGGATTTCAAAACCGTCAAACACAAACCCCTCCGTTTCATCTAGATCTAAGCTTCAATCCGCGAAGAGATAGAAGGGAAAGTTGCTCACTACCACGCTACAGTGCTAGTGAACTAAATTTGGAAGCGACGTTGCGAACGGAGATTTTATCGGATTTACTCGCGGAACCGGAAACGCACGTTAAAGCTAACGTTAAGGTAAGGGCTCCTTCCAAACTTTTAGTTTGCATTTAGGGAGTTATCCGTAGTTGTGTGGAAAGGAATCTATTAGGGTTGAATGTATTGATTTAGGGAAAATGAATCTAAGGTTCTGTGGGTAAAGTCTTAGAGTTAGGTCTTGACGATATTGATGGGTATTTCGTAGAAAATGAACTTAACTCATTTGTGTATGATTATGGGTAAATGAAATTCGATGTGTTTGAGTGTTATGTTGTGTTGATTTGTGTTCGTCGTACTTGACGTGTTCTAAGTTAATACCGATGTAATTTGATAATATGTTTTGAGTTGGTTTTGTTGTGAAATTTGAAAACCATTAGAGTTAAACGAGTATTAAAAATGGGGAATCGTTTAATATCTCGGTTTACTTAATGTTGTTTTGGAAAATCGTTAAAGTTAACTGGGCGTTAAGAATGGGGAATCTCTTGATGTCTCAGTTACTTAATGTTTTGTTTTGAAAATCATTAAGTTAAATGAGTATTAAGAATGGAGAATCTCTTAATGTCTACGTTTACTTAATGTTGGCGTGAAAACCATTAGAGTTAAACGAGTATTAAAAATGGGGAATCTTTTAATATCTCGGTTTACTTAATGTTGTTTTGGAAAATCGTTTAAGTTAAAAGAGTATTAAGCATGGGGAATATCTTAATATTTCTGTTTACTTAAAGTTTGTTTTAAAAATCGCTTAAGTCAAAAGAGTATTAAGAATGGGAATCTCTTAATATTTCAGTTTGCTTAATGTTTGTTGTGAAAATCGCTTAAGTCAAATGAGTATTAAAAATGGGGAATCTTTTAATATCTGCATTTGCTTAACGATTGTTGTCGATGAAGTCTGTGTATGCTCATGCATTTCATTTTGGTAAATTGTGCTGAACCCGTGATAGGTTGCACCTCGGTAAACTGTATTGACCCGTGATAGGTGGTACGTTTACGGTTTACGTTTAGTAGGTTGTGCTGACCCGTGATAGGTGGCACGTCGGTAAACTGTATTGGCCTGTGATAGGCGGTACGTTTACGACTTACGCTTTTTCTTTTAGTAAATCGTGCTGACCCGTGATAGGTGGCACCTCAGTAAACTGTACTTTTCCGTGATAGGTGGTACGTTTATGATTTACGCTTTTTAGTAAATCGTGCTGAACCGTGATAGGTGGGCACCTCGGTAATTGGTACTTTGGCCTGCGATAGGCGGTACAATTATGATTTATGGCCCTTCGAGGAGGGTTTTGGTTTGGAATTCCGAGTCCATGCATTTTGGCATATACGCATTGCATTAGGGTGCTTGGCACACGAGTCGTGTTTGAATCAAGTTTATGATTGAGTGGTTTGAATAGGAATTGTCCTGGTAATTGTGTTGAAATTGCTAAGTGTTATGTATTGATTATCGTGTGTGAGTGCGATGAATTGTAAAAACTATTTCGAAAACCAATTCGTCGTGGTGATTGTGTGGGTTTTTGCTAGGTGTTAAGTTTTGGAGTTATGTGTGAGTGTGATTGAATTAGTTTAAGTATTTTTGGAAGAATAAGCAGGGAAATCGATTTCCCAATCGATTGGATGAGTTGCAGGAAGTTCACTATTTTAACCTAATCGATTTGCCAATCGATTGTATAAATATATCTTTCAAAATCTTTTAAGAAATCGATTTGGAAATCGATTGGCAGAGAGGCAGGAACTCAGCAAAACTGCCAAAATCAATTTGGAAATCGATTTGGCAACACAGGGACTCAGCAAAACTGACAAAATCGACATAGAAATCGATTTGGTCATGTAGGAACTCAGCTGAACTGACCAAATCGATTTGGCAATCGATTGGCTCAGCAGAAGTCCTTATTTTGAGTTAGATAATCGATTGCTCAATTGATTTATCAATGCTTTTGTCAGTTATATATTACTTGATGGTTTGAGAACTTCATTTTGATTTCATTTTTAATTGGCAAGCATTACATGAACTTTTAGCATATGAGAAATCCTTTTAAGGTGCATGCTTAGTTGAAAGGTTATTTTGTGCATTTAAAACTTAAATGTTATGTGTTATCTATTAATTTCGGTCGGTGACCCTTTACAACTATTGTGGAAATATGGGCTTTGCCCTCAGATGAGAGTCAGGACGACCCTACTGGTTTATACTCTACGGATGGTAATGTAGATGGGAATGCTTGACTGGAGCTACGTTAGGAGGATCTCACGGGACGCGTGGAGATCACTCAGGGTGTATAGTTTTTTGGTAGGATGATCAGATTAGGTTGATGTATAGGGACTAGACGTCCTTCTTTTTGGGTTGGAGTATTTTAATTTGGAAAACTGTACTCATACTAATATTGTCAGTTTGACATCTTATTTGAATGGGTTCCATGTACCATTTGTTGTTGTGTAAATGCTTTGGATTTATATTTGGAGAAACTTTTCCGCTGCTTGTGAATTATAATGACTCAATTATTTATCCAAAGGCATTTCCTTATTTATCTCTCTGTTTTAGTTTAATTTCTTTTGAAAAAAAAAAGATACCCTCGCTTTGAAAATCGGGGTGTTACGTTGTGGTATCAGAGCTTTGGTTTGGTTTTCTTTGGGGGTAGTGGAACCTTGGTTATAGATTGTAGGCCAACTGTAAGTTGGGAGTCGTTATCTGATCATGCGTCGGGGTAATTGGTCTGTGTTATCAGATCAGGGATAGTTATTATGTGTTGATATATTCGAAAGTTAGTTTTAGAATTATTCATTGTAGCGTTAACACTCTTCTTGGTGTTGGTTTTGGGGAAACACTACCTCCAAGAAGGAACGACGTTGCAAGAATGAACGTCAATGGGGATAATCAAATGGTTGAAGCTACAAATAACATGGATGTTTCTGTTGTTGCACAGACAACTGCAAAGACTCTACGAGATCTGGAGAAGAGGGAAAGAGAGTTATGTGCTATTGAGTCAAGAGGATTAAAGATTTTCGTTGTTACCATCCTCCAAAGTTCAAGGGTGATGAGAACTCAGGAAAAGAGTTGATTAGTGGATTCAAGAAAATGGAAAAGATCTTTGAGATAACGGATTGTCAGGCAGAGTTGAAGCAAATCATGACGACATGGAATTTAGGAAATGGTTCCAAGGACACAGAAGCTATGTGTTGGTGTTAACTCGAAGATGATGAGTATGGATGGATTGACATGAGACTAATAAGGGATTTCATGTAAGGATCTAAGTGGAGAGCTTTTTAAGAAGAGCATTAGATGTTCGCCTGGTAGATTTCAGGATAAGACTGGATGAAGTTTAATAACTGTTAAAGAGGTGTGAACACCCTGAAATTATTGAGGAGATAGGGATTCCATTTGGAATAGCATTTGGTGCTAGGTATCAACGAAATAGGCTCGTATCGAAGTTAAAGGAACGCTATTACAGTTCGGTTAAGATAGTCTAAGCCACAATCATGGCTGTTGGCTACTTATTGACAAATTGAGGAACTGATCATCCTTAATCTCTTGTTGATAGTAAACAAAATCATGTTGAATGGAACAGACGAGTCTTACCGACTATGAAAGTGCGTAATGTTATTAAATATCTATGAAAAGGGATAGACGACACTTTCTTCACAGAAACATGACAAAGCAAGTTCTATCATGTAGGTTGAGTTGAGTGCAAACCTGGTGCAGTTATTACTCTTACTTTAAGTTTCGTAGGACTGTCAGGGTACGACAAGAGGTTTATTGAAGGTTGTGTTAAGATTGTGGCTCCATTGACACAACTCACTAGAAAGGATCAACCGTTCGCATGGACAGAGAAGTGTGAGGAAGATTTTCAATTCCTAAAGAGAAAATTGACGACCTCACCAGTGTTGGTATTACCGCAATCAGAAGAACCCTATGAAGTTTATTGTGATGCATCTCACCAAGGGTTGGGATGTGTTCTGATGCAACACAAGAAAGATGTAGCTTATGCCTCAAGACAACTGAAGATTCATGAGAGAAACTATCCTACCCATGATTTGGAGCTTGCCGCAGTTATTTTTGCATTGAAGATCTGGAGGCACTATTTTATATGGGTGCACGTTCACCGTGTTCAGTGACCATAAAAGTTTGAAATATTTGTTTGATCAGAAGGAGTTGAACATGCGCCAGAGACGATGGATGGAGACTCTCAAGGATTTTGATTTCACACTGCAGTACCACCCTGGGAAGGCCAATGTAGTGGCTGATGCGTTGAGCAGAAGAAGTGTATCGGTGTCTTCGACAATTATGGCTAGACAACAAGAGTTGTGGGAAGATTTTAGAGACCTACACTTGAACGTAGAGTTTGCACCGGGAATTTTGAAATTCGGAATGATTAAAATTTTGAGTGGACTACTTGAAGACATTGCAAATTCTCAAGATGACGTCTTAATACAAGAGAAGAGGAACCTAATAGTGCAAGGGAAGACGGCTGAGTTCAAGATTGGATCAGATGATATTTTGCGATGTAATGGTAGGATTTGTGTACCAGAAATTACAGATATGCGGAAAACGATTTTAGAAGAGGCTCATAAGAGTAAGCTGAGTATTCATCCTGGAGCAACAAAGATGTATCAGGATTTGAGGCAGAATTATTGGTGGCCAGGAATGAAGAAACATGTAGCGGAATATGTATCCACTTGCCTAACTTGTCAGAAAGCGAAGGTGGAACATCAACGACCTATCGGGATGTTGCAACCTTTAGATATACCTAAATGGAAGTGGGACAGCATTTCCATGGATTTTATAACTGGATTACCAAAAACAAGGAGAAAGAATGATTCTATATGGGTAATAGTGGATCGACTGACTAAATCTGCTCACTTTTTGCCGGTAAGGACCACCTATAAGGTAGATCAGCTAACAGAGATCTACATTGCTGAAATTGTGAGGTTACACGGGGTACCATCGAGTATTGTATCAGACCGTGATCCGAAGTTCACATCACATTTTTGGGGAGCATTGCACGAAGCATTGGGAACGAAGCTACGATTGAGTTCAGCTTACCATCCATAGACGGACGGACAGACTGAAAGGACGAATCAGTCCCTAGAAGATCTGTTGAGGGCATGTGTATTAGATGATAGAGGAGGTTGGGATGATGTGCTTCCGTTGATTGAGTTTGTTGGACTTTAGTCCTTTGAATCCTAATTTTGACATAATTAACAAACATACAATGTTCATACATCATATGATAAATCTAACATTTCAATTGAGCAAGATTTCAGGAACACCAATCCAATCCTACACACTTGAAACAAATTGCTTGGAGCACAAGAAATCAACAAAAGTTGAATTTTTGACTCGCATGCATCTTGGTTAATCTCTTATCAATCTCCTTGTAATTGCTAATCTTGTATGCCGCAATTTAATTCCGCTGTGTGTATGAAATTGATTTAATTTCTTAAAGAACTGATACATTCCGATTATTTCGAGGTCATAATAATCAACAGAGTTCACTTACAACAATAGTTTCAACGCAAGTATTGGAATGGCACCATATGAGGCTTTATATGGGCGCAAGTGTCAAACGCCCTTGTGTTGGTATAAGGACGGTGAAAATATGATTGTCGGACCAGAGATGGTGCAACAGACTACGGCTAAGGTAAAGAAGATCAAGGAGAAAATGAAGACTTCACAGGATCGTCAGAAGAGTTACGCGGACAAGCGTCACAGACTTTTAGAATTCGAACAGGGTGATCATGTATTTCTGAGAGTCACCCCTACTACTGGAGTAGGTAGAGCCTTGAAATCGAAGAAGTTGACTCCGAAATTCATTGGACCATATCAGATTTCTGCACGAATTGGACCAGTTGCTTATCAGATTGCATTGCCTCCGATACTGTCCAATATTCATGACGTGTTTCATGTGTCACAGTTGAGGAAATATCTTGCAGATCCATCTCATGTGATCGAACCAGACACAATCCAACTGAAGGATAACTTGTCATTCGAAGTACCGCCTGTGAGAATTGATGACCGGAAGATTAAGCGATTGAGGACCAAGGATGTTTCATTGGTCAAGGTAATTTGGAACCCAATTACTAGAGATGCGACTTGAGAACTGGAGAGCAAGATGAGAGAACAACACCCAGAGTTATTTATCGACGCATAGTTTCGAGGACGAAACTAATTTTAGGGGGTAGTAATGTAAGACCCATAATTTTAAAGTGTATTTTATGTATTTTTGTGTATTTTGGATTTTGGCTCGGAGGCTTTTTAGCCAAAGATAATAATATTTTGAGTTTATATGATCAAAAAGATATTTTGATGCCGAATAGAATTACTCATCGATAAATAAATTAAATTAACTGCGGTGAATCGTTTACGAAGAATTTAATGCGTTACGGGTGAAATGGTAATTTAACAAATATCTAGATATTTTGAGATATTTGTTAAAAGTAATTAATATATATATATATATATATATATATATATATATATATATATATATATATATATATGTTTGTTTGGAGAGAAAAAGAAAGAAAGGAAATTAGAAGGAAGGAAAAGGAAAAGGAGATGATATAAAAAGGAAAGAAGGAAAAAGTAGAAAGGAAAAACAAAGGAAAGAAAAAGAAAGGAAGGAAAATCAGATTTTTCATCTTCCTCCTCTGTTACTCACGCGATCAAAATTCCTCCCTCCTCCATTTTCGTTTTTCTTTGCTTGCTTTCTTCAAGATTAGAAACCCACAGCTTGGTGAGTGATAGGATAAGGATTTCTTAACTTCACTCTCCCTCGTTGATTCAAAAACGAAGAAAAACGGTGTTAGGGATTTCAAAACCGTCAAACACAAACCCCTCCGTTTCATCTAGATCTAAGCTTCATTCCGCGAAGAGATAGAAGGGAAAGTTGCTCACTACCACGCTACGGTGCTGGTGAACTAAATTTGGAAGCGACGTTGCGAACGGATATTTTATCGAATTTACTCGTGGAACCTGTAACACCCCGTTTTTCAAAGCGAGGGTATATTTTTTTTTTCAAAGTAATTAAAGACAAACAAAGAATTAAATCAGGAAATGCCTTTGGGAAAATAATTGAGTCATTATAATTTACAAGCAGCGGAAAAGTTTCTCCAATTATAAATCCAAAACATTTACACAACATCAAATGGTACATAGAACCCATTCAAATAAGAAGTCAAACTGACAACAATAGTATAAGTACAGTTTTCCAAACTAAAAATACTCCAACCCAAAAAGAAGGACACCTAGTCCCTATACATCATCCTAATCTGATCATCCTACCAAAAAGCTATACACCTTGAGTAATCACCACGCGCCCCGTGAGATCCTCCTATCGTAACTGCAGTCAAGCGTTCCCATCTCCATTCCCGTCCGTAGGGTACGAACCGGTAGGACCATCCTGACTCTCATCTGAGGGCAAAGCCCAGATTTCCACAATAATTGTAAAGGGTCACCAACCAAAAAAATAACAGTTAACACATAGCAATTAAGTTTTTAAATGCTCAAAATAACTTTTCAACTAGGCATGCACCTTAACAGGATTTTCAATATGCTAAAAGTTCATACAGTACTTTGCCAATTAAAATGAAAGTAAAATGAAGTTCTCAATCTCCTAATTAACACGTAACAAATCAAGACATGGATAAGTTAATGAGTAATCAATCATCTAACTCAAACTGAGGATTTTCACTGAGCCAATCGATTGGGAAATCGATTGGGGTGAAGGTTTTTAATGAAAACAGAATCCTGGGCTGAATCAATCGATTTGGCAATCGATTGCCAGGATAACTGAGCCCCTGACTTAATACCAATCGATTTCCAAATCGATTTCCTGAAGGTTTTTAGTGAGATTTTGAACTCTGGCTTGATTCAATCGATTGGGCAATCGATTGACAGGATAGCTGAGCCCGACTTAAGGGCCAATCGATTTCCAAATCGATTTGGTCGAATATGGATGAGTCCCTGACTTAGGCCCAATCGATTGGGCAATCGATTTCGTAAATGATTTTCGAAAACTGATTACAAAATCGATTGGCTAATCGATTTTGTCCATTTCGCCAAGTCCCTGTTTACTATCCAATCGATTGGGAAATCGATTTCCCTGATCGTTTTTCCAAAAATTCATGCATTAACTCAAGTCATTCCTAATCAAGTTCACAACCTAACACTTAGCAATTCCTACGCGATTACCACGGCAATTGGGATCTCGATAACCGTCATACTTACACACAATAATCAACACATAACACTTAGCATTTTCAACGCAATTAGCACAACGACTCAAATTCAAATCACTCAATCATAAAACTCAAATCAACCACGACTCGCGTGCCAAGCACCCTAATGCAATGCGTAAATGCCAAAATGCATGGACTCGGAATTCCAAACCAAAACCCTCCTCGAAGGGCCGTAAATCATAATTGTAACGCCTATCGCAGGCCAAAGTACGAATTACCGAGGTGCCACCTATCACGGGTCAGCACGATTTACTAAAATGCGTAAATCATAAACGTACCACCTATCACGGGTCAATACAGTTTACCGAGGTGTCACCTATCACGGGTCAACACGATTTACTAAAAGAAAAAGCGTGAATCGTAAACGTACCGCCTATCACAGACCAGTACTGTTTACCGAGGTGCCACCTATCACGGGTCAGCACAACTCACCAAAAACGTAAATCGTAAACGTACCACCTATCACGGGTCAGTACAGTTTACCAAGGTGTCACCTATCACGGGTCAACACAATTTACCAGAATGAAATGCATGAGCATACACAGACTCCATCCACAACAATCGCTAAGCAAATGCAGATATTAAAAGATTCCCCATTTTTAATACCCATTTAACTTAAACGACTTTCAAAACAGCATTAAATAAATAAGTCATTAAGAGATTCCCCGTTCTTAATACCGATTTATCCTAATGATTTTCAAAACAAAATGTTAAGCAAATAGACATATTAAGAGATTCCCCATTCTTCATATACTTTTGACTTAAACGATTTTTCACACAAAACATTCAGTAAACGAGTCATTAAGAGATTCCCCATTCTTAATACTCATTTACCGGAACGATTTTCAAAAACGATAGTTAAGTAACCGAGACATTAAGAGATTCCCCATTCTCAACGCCCAGTTAACTTAAACATTTTCCTCAAATGCACATTAAGTAAACTGAGGTATTAAAAGATTCCCCATTTTTAATACTCGTTTAACTCTAATGGTTTTCAAATTCCACGGAAACAAACTCAAACATACTCTCACATTCAAACCATAATTCACAACAACCACACCAATTAATAAACATCAAGTATGGACACGCCAAATACAACGAACACAAATCAACGCAACATAACACCCAGATACATCAAATTTCATTTACTCATAATCATACACAATGACTTCAAATTCATTTACCACGAACATTCATCAATGTAAACAAAACCTAACTCTAAGGTTTTACCCATAACGCATTAGTTTCGTTTTTCCCCAAATCGATACATTAAACCCTAACAAATTCCTTCCCACACAACCACAGATAAGTCCCTAATGCAAACTAGAAGTTTGGAAGGAGCCCTTACCTTAACGTTAGCTTTAACGTGGGTTTCCGGTACCACGAGTAAACCCGGTAAAATATTCGCTCGCAACTTCGCCTCCAAATAGGTCCCCTAGCACCGTGGCGTGGTAGTGAGCAACTTTCCTTCTAACTCTTCGCGAAATGAAGCTTGGATCTAGAAGAAACAGAGGGGTTTGTGTTTGGATCTCAAATACCGTTTTTCTTCGTTTTCGAATCAAAGAGGAAGAGTGGAGTTGCGAAATCGTAGTTCTAACTCTCACCCAACCTTGGGTTACTAGTTTTGAAGAAAAGAAAGAGACGAAAATGAAAATGGGAGAAGGAGAGAAAAGTGGTCACGGTTCAGAGGAAGGAGATGGAATTTTCGATTTTCCTTCCTTTCTTTTTCTTTCCTTTGTTTTTCCTTTCTTCCTTTTTCCTTCCTTCCTTCTATATACTATTTTCTTTTCCTTTCCTTCCTTCTAGTTTTCCTTTCATTTTCCCTCCCAACAAACATAAATAGATAATAAATATAACTTAACAAATATCTCAAAATATCTAGATATTTGTTAAATTACCGTTTCACCCGAAACGCATTAAATTATCCGTAAAGGATTCATCGCAGTTTAAATTCAATTTATTTATCGTCGAGAAATTTTAATTGGCATCAAAATATCTTTTTGATTATAAACTCCAAAATATTATTAACTTTGGCTTAAAAGCCTCCGAGCCAAAATCCAAAATACACCAAAAATACATAAATGGTATTTTAAAATTATGGGTCTTACAGAACCGGAAACGCACGTTAAAGCTAACGTTAAGGTAAGGGCTCCTTCCAAACTTTTCGTTTGCATTTAGGGACTATCTGTAGTTGTGTGGAAAGGAATCTGTTAGGGTTAAATGTATTGATTTAGGGAAAATGAATCTAAGGTTCTGTGGTAAAGTCTTAGAGTTAGGTTTTGACGATATTGAGGGGTGTTTCGTAGAAAATGAACTTAACTCATTTGTGTATGATTATGGGTGAATGAAATTTGATGTGTTTGAGTGTTATGTTGTGTTGATTTGTGTTCGTCGTATTTGACGTGTTCTAAGTTAATACCGATGTAATTTGATAATATATTTTGAGTTGGTTTTGTTGTGAAATTTGAAAACCATTAGAGTTAAACGAGTATTAAAAAATGGGAATCTTTTAATATCTCGGTTTACTTAATGTTGTTTTGGAAAATCGTTTAAGTTAACTGGGCGTTAAGAATGGGGAATCTCTTAATGTCTCGGTTACTTAATGCTTTGTTTTGAAAATCATCAAGTTAAATGAGTATTAAGAATGGGGAATCTCTTAATGTCTATGTTTACTTAATGTTGGCGTGAAAACCATTAGAGTTAAACGAGTATTAAAAATGGGGAATCTTTTAATATCTCGGTTTACTTAATGTTGTTTTGGAAAATCGTTTAAGTTAACTGGGCGTTAAGAATGGGGAATCTCTTAATGTCTCGGTTACTTAATGTTTTGTTTTGAAAATCATTAAGTTAAATGGAGTATTAAGAATGGGGAATCTCTTAATGTCTACGTTTACTTAATGTTGGCGTGAAAACCTTTAGAGTTAAACGAGTATTAAAAATGGGGAATCTTTTAATATCTCGGTTTACTTAATGTTGTTTTGGAAAATCGTTTAAGTTAAAAGAGTATTAAGCATGGGGAATCTCTTAATATTTCAGTTTACTTAAAGTTTGTTTTGAAAATCGCTTAAGTCAAAAGAGTATTAAGAATGGGGAATCTCTTAATATTTCTGTTTGCTTAATGTTTGTTGTGAAAATCGCTTAAGTCAAATGAGTATTAAAAATGGGGAATCTTTAATATCTGCATTTGCTTAACGATTGTTGTGGATGAAGTCTGTGTATGCTCATGCATTTAATTTTGGTAAATTGTGTTGAACCCGTGATAGGTGGCACCTCGGTAAACTGTACTGACCCGTAATAGGTGGTACGTTTACGATTTACGTTTAGTAGGTTGTGTTGACCCGTGATAGGTGGCACCTCGGTAAACTGTATTGGCCTGTGATAGGCGGTACGTTTACGACTTACGCTTTTTCTTTTAGTAAATCGTGCTGACCCGTGATAGGTGGCACCTCAGTAAACTGTACTGACCCGTGATAGGTGGTACGTTTATGATTTACGCTTTTTAGTAAATCGTGTTGAACCCGTGATAGGTGGCACCTCGGTAATTGGTACTTTGGCCTGCGATAGGCGGTACAATTATGATTTACGGCCCTTCGAGGAGGGTTTTGGTTTGGAATTCCGAGTCCATGCATTTTGGCATATACGCATTGCATTAGGGTGCTTGGCACACGAGTCGTGTTTTAATCAAGTTTATGATGGAGTGCTTAATGTTTGTCGTGGTAATTGTGTTGAAATTGCTAAGTGTTATGTATTGTTTATCGTGTGTGAGTGCGATGAATTGTAAAACTATTTCGAACGCCAATTCGTCGTGGTGATTGTGTGGGTTTTGCTAAGTGTTAAGTTTTGGAGTTATGTGTGAGTGTGATTTAATTAGTTTATGTATTTTTGGAAGAATAAGCAGGGAAATCGATTTCCCAATCGATTGGATGAGTTGCAGGAAGTTCACTATTTTAACCTAACCGATTTGCGAATCGATTGTATAAATATATCTTTCAAAATCTTTTAAGAAATCGATTTGGAAATCGATTGGCAGAGAGGCAGGAACTCAGCAAAACTGCCAAAATCGATTTGGAAATCGATTTTGGCAACACAGGACTCAGCAAAACTGACAAAATCGACTTAGAAATCGATTTGGTCATGCAGGAACTCAACTGAACTAACCAAATCGATTTGGCAATTGATTGGCTCAGCAGAAGTCCTTATTTTGAGTTAGATAATCGATTGCTCAATTGATTTATCAATGCTTTGGTCAGTTATGTATTACTTGATGGTTTGAGAGAACTTCATTTTGATTTCATTTTTAATTGGCAAGCATTACATGAACTTTTAGCATATGAGAAATCCTTTTAAGGTGCATGCTTAGTTGAAAGGTTATTTTGTGCATTTAAAACTTAAATGTTATGTGTTATCTGTTAATTTCGGTTGGTGACCCTTTACAACTATTGTGGAAATCTGGGCTTTGCCCTCAGATGAGAGTCAGGACGACCCTACTGGTTTATACCCTACGGATGGTAATGTAGATGGGAATGCTTGACTGGAGCTACGTTAGGAGGATCTCACGGGGCGCGTGGAGATCACTCAGGGTGTATAGTTTTTTGGTAGGATGATCAAATTAGGTTGATGTATAGGGACTAGACGTCCTTCTTTTTGGGTTGGAGTATTTTAATTTGGAAAACTGTACTCATACTAATATTGTCAATTTGACATCTTATTTGAATGGGTTCCATGTACCATTTGTTGTTGTGTAAATGCTTTGGATTTATATTTGGAGAAACTTTTCCGCTGCTTGTGAATTATAATGACTCAATTATTTATCCAAAAGCATTTCCTTATTTATCTCTCTGTTTTAGTTTAATTTCTTTTGAAAAAAAAAAAAGATACCCTCGCTTTGAAAATCGGGGTGTTACATTTGCCTAAGAGCCAAAATGGATTACAATAAACCTACTATAGAAAAAGAGACCTAAAATCAAAATCAATTGAGACTTATACACTTATTGAACGACCCAAATTTCCTTACAATTAAAAAGGATTAGAATAAACCTATTCACGACAAAAAAGAACTAAAGTCTTAAACCAATGAGACCTATGTACTTATTGGACAAACTAAATTGCCTAATAATCAAAACGGTTTTGAATAAACCTATTAAAGACCAAAATTATCAAAAATCTTAATCCATTGAGACTTATGCACTAATTGGAAGAACTATTTTGCCTAATAAATAAAAATGGATTAGAATATATATGTTAATGACCTACAATCCTAATACATTGAGACTTATGAACTTATTGGTAGAATTGCATTGCCTCAGAATTAAAATGGATTAAAACAAACATATTAAAGACAAAAAAAGTGACAAAAATTATTAATCCATTTAGACTTATGCACTTATTGGACAAACTACAATGAGAAAGAACAGAAATGGATTAAAATAAACCTATTAACGACAAAATTACCTAAAATCTAAATCCATTAAAACTTATGCACTTATTGGACAAACTAAAATTCCTAACAATTAAAATGACCTAAAATTTTAATCCATTTAAACCTATGCACTTATTGGAAGAACTAAAGTGCCTAAGAATTAAAATTGATTAGAATAAAGCTATTAAAGACCAAACTGACCTAAAATCTTAATCCATTAAGACCTATGCACTATATTGACGAACAATGTTGCCTAAAAATCAAAGTGGATTAGAATAAACATATTAGAGACCAAAAAGGAATAAATTCCTAATTCATTGAAACTAATGCACTTAATAGATGAACCTCACTTAGAACCAAAATAGACTAGAATAAACATTGAAAAGGCCAAAATGACATAAAATTTTAATCCATTGAGAACTGTGCACTTATTAGACTATCTACATTGCCTAAGAATCAAAACGGATTAGAATAACCATATTAAAGACAAAAATTGACTTAAATTCCTAATCAATTGAGACTTATACACTTATAAGAAAAACTAATACGCCAAAAACCTAAAATAGATTAAACTAAACCTATTATAGAAAAAAAATGACCTAAAATTTTAATTCATTGGGACTAATGCATTTATTGGACAAACTACATTGTCTAAGAATCAAACTATAAACCTATTATACCACAAAAAAAACTAAAATCCTATTCCATTGAAACTAGTGCACTTAATAGATGAACTATATTGATTAAAAACCAAAATGTACTTGAATTAACATAGATAAGAATAAGCCTATTCAATACAAAAATTGACTGATATTCTTAATCCATTAAATTTATGCACTTATTGGTTGAACAAGAATGAGAAACAACAAAAATAGATTAAAATAAATTGATTATAGACAAAATGACCTAAAATTTTACTCCATTGAGACTTATGCACTTATTTGATGAACTAAAGCGCTTAAGAGTTAAAATGGATTAGCATAAACCTATTCAAGACCAAAATGAACTGAAATATTAATCCATTGTGACCTATGCACTTAATTGACGAACTACATTGCCTAAGAATCAAAGTGGATTAGAATAAACTTATTTGAGACCAAAACAGACTAAAATCATAATCCATAGAAACTAGTGCACTTAGTAGATCAACTTCACTAACTAAGAATCAAAATGAACTAGAATAAAGATTTAAAAGACCAAAACGACCTATACTTTTAATCCATTGAGACCTATGAAGTTATAGGACAAACTACAATGTCAAGAATCAAAATGGATTGGATTAAACCTATGAAAGACAAAAACTGATGTGAATTGTTAATCCATTGAGACTGATACACTAATTAGACGAACTACATTGCCTAAGAATCAAAGGGTATTACAATAAACTTATTATCGACAACAATGAACTAAAATCCTAATCCATGGAAACTAGTGCACTTAATAGATGAACTACAATGACTTAGAACCAAAATGGACTAGAACAAATTTGAAATGAAAAAAATGATGTAACATCTTAATCCATTGAATATATTGGACGAACTACATTGCCAAAGAATCAAAATGGAATGAAATATACCTACGATTGACCTAAAATCTTAATTCGTTGAGACATATGCATTTATTGGAAGAACTACGTTGCCTAAGAATCAAAATAGATTACTATGAACATATTATAGACCAAAAAGAACTAAAATCCTAATCCGTTGGGTAAGACCTTTTAAAAAAAATTTCTAATTTATGCAATTTTAGTGTATTTTGTGTTGAATTGCTGAGACATTTAGCCCAATTTTATTTTATTTTGTGAATTAAGTACCAAAAACATATTTATTAGAATTAATAATATGTTTAATATATATATATATATATATATATATATATATATATATATATATATATATATACCCCCGATTAAAATAATTTGTCGAGGAATAATTTAATTATGTTACGAAGAATTTAATACCAGGCGGATTTTTTAAACAAATGTCACTTGTTGCTAAAAAATTCATCTGTTAATTGAGTTTCGACCATAGTAAATATTTTATTTAAAGTAGTTTGAGAAGCGAGTGATGTGATGAGTGTAATGATGATTTTATACACTACGGTGCTTGGGAGCTAATTTATATGAGGTGTCGGCACGAGCGATATTTTCGCCGTGTTTTGATTACGGTAGTGAAAACAGTTGTAAAAGCTATAACTAAGATAAGGGCTCCTTCCAAATTTTTAATTTACATATAGGGAACCTATATGAGTGATTGATGAATGATTAATGTATGAATGTCTGATTATTAATTTTAACGTGAATATATATATATATTGAAACTACGTATTGTTACATGTTATGAATTGATGATTAATATTGACGTAATTATATATTCTTGAGTGAAAATACGTGTTGTTATATGTATGAATTTTATTGAGGAAAATCTGTCTTGAGTGTGCTCTATGTTAAGTATGAAAAATTATTAGTGTTAAATGAGTATTAAAAGGGGATTCTTTTAATAGATGTATTTACATAATGATTATTGTGAAAAGAGTCAGAGTATGCTCATGCATTTCATAGCTAGTGGTGATCGCGATGGGCCACAGTGTTAGTGGTGACCGTGATGGGCGACAATGTTAGTGGTAACCATGATGGCCACGGTGTTATGTGGTGACCGTGATGGGCCGCGGGATGGTTCCATCAGTTGATTTGGTCCATCTTATCCTTACGAGGCCACAGGGTGTTAACTTGACGACGGAAACATCGTTCGACTTCCCTGATTGAGACTCGTCGACTGCTTGTGTATACGACCCCATCTCAAGCAGGGGCTACTTATACGGGGAGGGTAGTGAGGACAAGTTGGAGAGCTGGAGCAGTATACCTCGTGGATCTCACTCGCAAGAGAATCAAATATCCGGTACCTTCAGGGTTGGTGCTCGAGATGAGTGGAGCATGGGAAGATGCAGAGGATTCCTCAGTTAGAGTTGATGTAGAGGCCACCGTAAGAGCTGGAGATACATTGGTTGGGCTGGGGACTGGCGGAAAGGATAAGGGGCCGATGCCAGTGGGAAGAGATATGGCAGGACCATCTAAGTGGGTCGAGTTAGAGTTTCCATTTTCGGTGAATGATCCCCTACCGACTGTCACTAAAGTAATGATCTGATTTGAGATTCCAACACCACTGAAGCCACCTATCTTGTTGGTGGATCTGACTTCTGAGGAGACCGATCCTTCTATGGATGTTGATGAGAAGGAGTTTAGTTCAAAAAGAGATAGCGTGTCATATGGGACTTGTGCAATGTGTGGAGGTCACCTTTATTATTGTAGTTGCTAGTGGACGATCAGATTAGTTTTTGTTGCATAGGAACTTAATGTCTTTCTTTTGGTGGTTGTACTTATTTTGTGTTGGGATGACTGTATCTATAACATATATTGACAATTGACTTTTGTTTGGTGGGTCCATGTTCCATTTTTTTGACGTGACCATGGGGGGGATAACATTCTTGGAGTTGTACTTTTGTACATGTGTCTGCCAAGAATACCCCAGGGGGTATGAGCGATGTCTGATAGGTCTCATTGCCCCGGTGTATTTTCTATTTGTATACTTTGGATTATCGTCCCAAAAACTATTTTAGCTAGTTTGTATATATGATGTAATTATTTATGATTCTTGTCGTTTTGTGTTACGATAAATTATTTTATTAAGTTGTTTTTTTTATAAAAAAAATGCACTCACGCTGCTAAAAATCAGGGTGTTACACATTGAAACTAGTGCTCTTCACATATGAACTACATTGACTAATAACCAAAATGGACTAAAATAAACTTTGAAATGACATAAATGACCTAACATCTTAATCCATTGGACATTATCCACTTATTGGACTAACTAAAGTGCTTAAGAATCATAATGGATTAGAATAAACCTATTAATACCAAAATGACCAAAAATCTTAATCCATTGAGACATATGCACTTATTGGACGAACTACTTTTCCTAATAAAACCAAAATGGATTTTAATAAACCTATTATTGACCTAAAATCATAATCCATTGAGACTTATGCACTTATTATTGAGCTATAATGTCTAAGAATCTAATTTGATTAGAAAAAAACCAATTAAATACCAAAATTGACTAATATTCTTAATCCATTAAACTTATGCACTTATTGGACGAATTACAATGAGAAACCAAAAAACAAAGGATTAAAATAAACATATTATAGAATAAATGACATAAAGTTTAACTTCCATTAAGACTTATGCACTAATTGGAAGAACTAAAGTGTCTAAGAATTTAAATGGATTAGAATAAACCTATTAAAGACCAAATTGAGCTAAAATCTTAATCCATTGAGACCTATGCACTTAATTGACTAACTACATTGCCTAAGAATTAAAATAGATTAGAATAAACAAATTGAAGACAAAAACGGACTAAAATCCTAATCCATTGAAGCTAATGCACTTAGTAGATCAACCACACTAACTAAGAACCAAAATGGACTAGAATAAACTTTGAAATGACATAAATGACCTAACATCTTAATCCATTGGACATTATCCACTTATTGGACTAACTAAAGTGCTTAAGAATCATAATGGATTAGAATAAACCTATTAATACCAAAATGACCAAAAATCTTAATCCATTGAGACATATGCACTTATTGGACGAACTAAGAACCAAAATGGACTAGAATAAAATTTGAAAAGACCAAAACGACCTAAAATTTTAATCCATTGAGAACTATGCACTTATTGGACTAACTACATTGCCTAAGATTCAAAAGGGATTAGAATAAAACCTATTATGGACAACAACAAACAAAAATCCTAATCCATTGAAACTAGTGTACTTAGTAGATCAACCTCACTAACTAAGAACCAAAATGGACTAGAATAAAAATTGAAAAGACCAAAACGACCTAAAATTTTAATCCATAGGGAACTATGCACTTATTTGACTAACTACATTGCCTAAGAATCAAAAGGGATTAGAATAAAACCTATTATGGACAACAATGAACTAGAATCCTATTCCATTGAAACTAGTGGACTTAATAGATGAACTACGTTTACTAAGAACAAAATTTGACTAGAATAGACTTTTAAACGACCGAAACGACATAAAATATATTGAATATTAGGCACTTATTGGACGAACTAAATTTCCTAAGAATGAAAACTGATTAGAATAAACCGATTAAAGAGCAAAATGACCTAAAATCTTAATTCGTTGAGATCTATATACTTATTGGACAAACTACATTGCCTAAGAATCTAAATGAATTAAAATAAACCAATTAAAAACCAAAATGACCTAAATTATTAATCCATTGATACCTATGAACCCATTGAACGAATTAGATTTCCTAAGAATCAAAATGGTTTAGAACAAATCTATAAAAAATCAAAATGACCTAAATTTGTAATCCATTGAGACTTATGCACTAATTTATCGAACTACATTGCCTAAGAATCAAAATGGATTAGAATAAACCTGCTAAAGAACAAAATTACCTAAATTCTTAATCCACTGAGACTTAAGAACTTATTTGACGAATTACAAGAAATAAACATTTTTTATTTTAATTTCATGAAAGGCTAATTTTATAAGATTATTCCACGAGTTCAAAGTTTTAACAACATCTTGAGATTCAGGTTACAATGTCAATTTCGCTTCATGAATTTATTTCTATTTGTTTGAATATATTGATATTCTGATTGCCTAAATTGAATTTCAACAGGATCAATTAAATTCATTTGACATAATTTGATTTCGGTTTCTAATTGAATTGAATTATAATTCTGCGACGCTTGATCGTTAATTGTAATATTTTGATGATTGTGATGCTTAATCCAATCAAAGAAACCAAATTCACATTGGATTGATTACGCTTGTTTGATTAATTCTATAGTCAAATAAGAATAAAATCGCGAATTGGAAATTAAACTCATTGATAGAATATGTGATAGGTCTGAAACTCGAATAAGTGGATTAATCGTTTTGCTCATCTGTTAAAATAAATATATAAAAAAAACTCCTTCTGAATTTCAACTTTGAATTTAGTTAATATTATTATATCGGAAGTCCTTGCGAAACGACTCGAGTTATTACCTCTATTTACTTTTTATCAATTGTATTTGGCCCGTGCACGACAGCGGATCAATGACCTAAAATCTAAAGCCATTGAAACATATTAACTTATACGACAAACTACATCGACAAAAACATAAATAGACTATAGAAAACCTATTAAAGACAAAAATGACCTAAAATCTTTATCCACTGAAACTAATGCACTTATTCGACAAACTACTTTAAATAAAAACAAAAATATACTAGAATAAACTTTGAAAACACCAAAATGGCCTACAATCTTAATCCATTGAGATTTATGAACATATTGCACGAGCTTTAATGCCTAGGAACCTTAAAGGATTAGAATAAACCTATTAAAGACCAAAATGACCTAAAATCTTAATCCATTGAAATGAAACTACTTATTTGCCGAACTATATTGACTAAGAACCAAAATTGAAAAAAATAAACCTATTACAGATCAAAATTACAAAAAATGTTAATCCATTGAAACTAATGGAGTTCTTAGATGAAAAACATTGACTAAGAACTAAAATAGACAATAATAAACCTAGTAAAGACTAAGATGATGTAAAATCTTAATCCATTGAGACTTATGTACTTACTGGACAAACTAAGAAGATGAAAAAATAGATTAAAAAAAACCTACTAAAGACTTAAATGACTTAATATCTTAATCGATTGAAACTAATGCACTTATTAGACAAACTAGATTGACTAAAAACCCAAATAAACTTGAATAATCCTAGTAAAGCAAAAAATGACCTAAAATCTTTATCCATTGAGACTTATGAACTTAATGGATGATCTATGTTTCCTATGAGCCAAAATGTACTACAATAAATTTAGAAAATACCAAAATGACCTAAAATTTAAATCCATTGAAACGTTTGCACTTATTAGACAAACTGTAACACCCCGATTTTCAAAGCGAGGGTGTATTTTTTTTTCAAAAGAAATTAAAATAAATCAGAGAATTAAATAAAGTAATACCTTTGGATATATAATTGAGTCATTATAATTTACAAGCAGCGGAAAAGTTTCTCAAAACATATGAATCCAAAGTATTTACACAACAACAGATGATACATGGAACCCATTCAAATCAGATGTCATACTGACAATATTAGTAAAGGTACAGTTTTCCAAATCAAAATAACGTAATCCAAAAGAAAGACATATGTTCCCTCTATGTCATCCTAATCTGATCATTCTACAAAAAACTATAGCTATACACCCTGAGTGATCTCCACGCGCCCCGTAAGATCCTCCTAACATAGCTCCAGTCAGGCATTCCCCTTACATTCCCATCCACAGGGTACGAACCGGTAGGATTGTCCTGGCTCTTATCTGAGGGCAAAGTCCAGATTTCCACAATAGTTGTAAAGGGTCACCAATCGAAATTAACAATTAACACATAACATTTAAGTTTTTAAATGCACAAAATAACCTTTCAACTTAGCATGTACCTTAAAAGGGTTTTCCATATGCTAAAAGTTCATATAACACTTGCCAAATAAAAATGAAATCAAAATAAAGTTCTCAATCCATCAAGTAATACATAACAGACCAAGACATTGATAAATCAATTGAGCAATCTGTTAACTAACTCAAAATAAGAATTTCTACAAAGTCAATCGATTTCCAAATCGATTTCCTGAAGGTTTTTAGTGAAATTTGAATTCTGGGCTTAATTCAATCGATTGGGCAATCGATTGGGCAATCGATTGACAGGATAGCTGAGCCTCTGACTTAAATGCCAATCGATTTCCAAATCAATTTTTGTCAGTTTTGTTGAATTCCTGCATGGCCAAATCGATTGGGAAATCGATTTTATAAATAGTTGAGCTCCTGTAGCTTCCCAAATCGATTGGGAAATCGATTTTATAAATAGGTTAGCCCCTGTAACTTCCCAAATCGATTGGGAAATCGATTTCCCTGCTTATCCTTTCAAAAATACATAAACTAATTCAATCACATTCATACACAACTCCAAATCTTAACACTTAGCAATTCCCACACAATCACCACGACAAATTGGGTTTCGAAATAGTTTTACAATCCATCACACTTACACACGATAATCAATACATAACACATAGCAATTCCAACACAATTACCACGACAACTTGAGTTTCGAAATAGTTTACAATCAGTCACACTTACACACAAAATCATACATAACACTCAATCATAACTTGATTCAAACACGACTCGTGTGCCAAGCACCCTAATGCGATGTGTATATGCCAAAATGCATGGACTCGGAATTCCAAACCAAAACCCTCCTCGAAGGGCCGTAAATCATAATTGTACCGCCTATCGTAGGCCAAAGTACCAATTACCGAGGTGCCACCTATCACGGGTCTGCACGATTTACTAAAAAGCGTAAACCATAAACGTACTGCCTATTACGGGCCCGTATCGTTTACCGAGGTGCCACCTATCACCTGTCTGCACGGTTTACTAAAAAGAACGTAAATTGTAAATGTACCGCCTATCACAGGCCAAAGTACTATTTACCAAGGTGCCACCTATCACGGGTCTGCACAATTTACAAAAAAGCGAAAACCATAAACGTACTGCCTATCACGGGCCCGTACCGTTTATCGAGGTGCCACCTATCACGGGTCTGCACGGTTTTTGAAAAACGTAAATCATAAATGTACCGCCTATCACAGGCCAAAGTACTATTTATCAAGGTGCCACCTATCACGGGTCTGCACGATTTACAAAAAGAATGAAAATGCATGCGCATATACTGACTCCATCCACAACAATCGTTAAGCAAATGCAGATATTAAAAGATTTCCCCATTTTTAATACTCATTTAACTTAAACGATTTCCACAACAAAACATTAAGCAAACAAAAATATTACGAGATTCCCCATTCTTAATACTCTTTTGACTTAAACGATTTTCAAAACAAACATTAAGTAAACAGAAATATTAAGAGATTCCCCATTCTTAATACTCTTTTAACTTAAACGATTTTCAAACAAACATTAAGTAAACATAAATATTAAGAGATTCCCCATTCTTAATACTCTTTTAACTTAAACGATTTTCAAACAAACATTAAGTAAGCAAGACATTAAGAGATTCCCCATTCTTAATACTCATTTAACTTAAACGATTTTCCAAAACAACATTATGTAAACAAGACATTAAGAGATTCCCCATTCTCAATACTCATTTAACTTAAACGATTTTTAAAACAAACATTAAGTAAACAAGACATTAAGAGATTCCCCATTCTTAATACTCATTTAACTTAAACGATTTTCCAAAACAACATTAAGTAAACCGAGATATTAAAATATTCCCCATTTTTAATACTCGTTTAACTCTAATGGTTTTCACGCCAACATTAAGTAAACGTAGACATTAAGAGATTCCCCATTCTTAATACTCGTTTAACTCTAATGGTTTTCAAATTCCACACAAAACAAAACTCAAACCTATTATCAGATTTAATCCACAACTCATACCAAAACACATCAATTCATTTCCTCCACAGAATCCAACCATACACACAACAAATTTCATCAGTATTAATTAAGAACACGTCAAATACGACGAACACAAATCAACACAATCCACCACTCAAACACAACAAGTTTCATTTACTCAAAATCATACATAAATGAGTTCAAATTCATTTTCCACGAAACATTCATCAATATAACCAAAACCTAACTCTAAGATTTTACCGCCTTAGATTCATTTTCCCCCAAATCAACACTTCAACCCTAACAAATTCCTTTCCACACAACCACAGATAAGTCCCTAAATGCAAACTAAAAGTTTGGAAGGAGCCCTTACCTTAACGTTAGCTTTTACGTTCGATTACGGTACCGCGAGTAAATCCGGTAAAATCTCCGCTCGCAACGCCGCTTCCGAAGTTGGTTCTCTAGCACCGTAGCGTGGTAGTGAGCAACTTTCCCTTCTATCTCTTTGCGAAACGAAGCTTAGATCTAGATGAAACTTGGAGGTTTGTGTTGACAGTTTTGAAAATCCCTAACTCTGTTTTTGAAATCCGGGAAGGAGAAGGAGTTGGGAACTTGATCTTTCTCACCCACTAGCCTTGGGTTTCAATTCTCGAACTTAAAGGAAGCAAAGAAAACGAAACCAAAGAAGAAGAAAAGGGAGAGAGTCGCGAGGCAGGGAGAGACAGGAAGAATTTCTAGTTTTTCCTTCTTTTTGTTTTTCTTTCCTTTACTTATCTTCTCTTTCTTTTTCCTTCTTTCTTCTTTTCCTTCCTTTTTCCTTTCCCTCCAAACATATACTCATTATATATATTAAATAATAATAACAAATATCTAAAAATATCTAGATATTTATTAAAATTACCATTTCACCCATAACACATTAAATTCTTCGTAAAAGATTCACCGCAGTTAATTTTAATTTATTCATCGACGAGTAATTCTAATAGGCATCAAAATATCTTTTGGTCATATAAACTCCAAAAATATTAATAACTTTGGCTAAAAAGCCTTCGGAAGTTCAATACCAAAATACACTAAAATACATAAAGTATACTTTAAAATTATGGGTCTTACACAAACTACATTGACTAGAAACATTAATAGACTACAATAAACCTAGTAAAGACAAAAAGAACCTAAAATCTTAATCCGTTAAAACTAATGCACTTATGAGACAAACTACATTGACTAAAAACACAAATAAACAAGAATGAACTTTGAAAACACCAAAATGGCCTACAATCTTAATCCAATGAGATTTATGAACATATTGCACGAGCTTTAATGCCTAGGAACCTTAAAGGATTAGAATAAACCTATTAAAGACCAAAATGACCTAAAATCTTAATCCATTGAAATGAAACTACTTATTTGCCGAACTATATTGACTAAGAACCAAAATTTGAAAATAATAAACCTATTACAGATCAAAATTACAAAAAATGTTAATCCATTGAAACTAATGGAGTTCTTAGATGAAAAACATTGACTAAGAACTAAAATAGACAATAATAAACCAAGTAAAGACTAAGATGATGTAAAATCTTAAATCCATTGAGACTTATGTACTTACTAGACAAACTAAGAAGAAAAAAAAATAGATTAAAAAAAACCTGCTAAAGACTTAAATGACTTAATATCTTAATCCATTGAAACTAATGCACTTATTAGACAAACTACATTGACTAAAAAACCCAAATAAACTTGAATAATCCTAGTAAAAGCAAAAAATGACCTAAAATCTTTATCCATTGAGACTTATGAACTTAATGGATGATCTATGTTTCCTATGTGCCAAATGTACTAGAATAAATTTAGAAAATACCAAAATGACCTAAAATCTAAATCCATTGAAACGTTGCACTTATTAGACCAAACTACATTGACTAAAAACTTAATAGACTACAATAAACCTAGTAAAGACAAAAAAAACCTAAAATCTTAATCGTAAACTAAATGCACTTATGAGACAAACATTAATATCGGTTACTTAATAATTTGTTAAAAAATGCACTTATGAGACAAAGTTACATTGGCTATCTCGGTTACTTAATATTTTTGTTTTAAAGAAAATCGTTTAAGTTAACTGGGCGTTAAGAATGGGGAATCTCTTAATGTCTCGGTTACTTAATATTTTGTTTGAAAATCGTTTAAGTTAACTGGGCGTTAAGAATGGGGATCTCTTAATGTCTTCGGTTACTTAATATTTTGTTAAAGAAAAATCGTTTAAGTTAACTGGGCGTTAAGAATGGGGAATCTCTTATGTCTCGGTTACTTAATATTTTGTTTTTAAAAAAAATCGTTTAAGTTAACTGGGCGTTAAGAATTCTCTTAATATCTAATATTTTTTTGAACTCGTTACGTTAACTGGGCGTTAGAATGAGAAATCTCTTAATGTGTTATTTTAATATTTGTTTTGAAAATTGTTTTAAGTTAACTGAGTAAATGCGAATTTTGGAAAAAAACGATCAGGAAATCATTTCCCAATCGATTGGAGAGTATGCAGAAGTTCAGCCATTGCCCTAATCGATTTGCAATTCGATTGTTATAAATTATCTTTCAAAATCTTTTAAAGAAATCATTTGGAAATCGATGGCAGAAGAGCAGGAAACTCAGCAAAACTGCCGAAAACGATTGGAATATTTGCAACCCAGGACTCATCAGAATGACAAAATCGACTTAGAAATCGATATTGGTCATCAGAAACTCAGCAGAACGACCAAATCATTTGGCAATTCCGATTTCCTCAGGCAAAATACGTTATTTGGTGAATAATCGTTTCTCAACTTATTATCAATGCTTTTATATTTTACTTAAATGGTTTGAGAACTCATTTAGTTCTATTGTTAATTGACAAGACATTATATGAACTTTTAGATATGAAAAACCTTTTAAGGTCAGCTAGTTTGAAAGGTTATTTTGTGATTAAAACTTAATGTTATGTGTATCGTTATTCGGTTGGACCTTTACAATTATTGTGGAAATCTGGGCTTCGCCAGATGAGAGTCAGGCGATCTACCGATTCGTCCTACGACGGGGAATGGAGAATGGGAAACGCCTTACTGCAGTACTTTGGAGGATCTCAACGGGCTCGTGGGATTACCCGGTTTTAGTTTGTGTTGAAATATGATCAGATGTAGGTGACATGAGACATGAATGTCTTTCTTGTATTGTATTATTTTAAAATGGAAGACCACCTACTAATATTGCCAGCTGACATGTTATTTTCAATGTTACATTACTTTTGTTGTTGTGTAAATGTTTGATTTATAATTGGAGTGACTTTATGCTGCTTGTAAATCATAATGGACATCAATTATTATCCAAAGACATTTCTGTTATTTCTCTGTTTCAGTCTGAATTTCTTTAAAAAAAAAAATTATACCCTCACTTGTGAAAACGCAAGAGCAGGTGACATGTGGTATCAGAGCTTTGGTTGGTTTTCTTTGGGGCTGTGAACCTTGGTTCTAGATTGTAGGTTACGAGTTGTTGTCTGATCATTGTTCGGTTTATGAGTTTAAGTTGTCAAGTCATAATTTTATTATGTGCTGATATAGGCGGATTATTCTTAAATTATTAGTATTTAAACTCTACTTGATGATGGTTTATGGGAAAACCAGTGCTGCCAAGGAGTTGACGTCCGAGAACCAAGCCATAGGAAGATCGAAATGGGGAAGCTATGATAACATGGCTGCTTCTTGTTGCTCCACGACTTCTCCAGCTCAACGCGATCTCGAAAGAGGAAGAGAGATCGTGCTGCGGAGTCAAGAGGATTAAAGACTTTCGTCTTTACAATCCTTCCCAAGTTGAGGACTGAGAATTACAAGAGAAGCAAGTCAATGATCCAAGAAATGAGAAGATCTTCGAAATATTAACTGTCAGGCGGGAGTGAGAGGGTCAACTATGACTTATATGCTACAGGGACGCTGAGTACTGGTGAAGTAAAGGTCGTTGATGAGCACTCAAGAGGTTGACGGGAATCTTTCAAGGAAGTTTTTCGCAAATACTTCCCATGAATACCAGGACTAGACTTGGTGATATTTCCTGAAAACTACATCAGGGGAACATGACCGTGGCGAATATCTGCTAATTTGAATCGCTATTCAAGGCATTTCAGATTTTTCCGGAAGAGGTGACGAGCCTATTTCTGTGTCATCGTTCCCAAAGACGACTAAAGTATGAATCAAGAGGTTACCTTGGGAATTCAACGTTCCAGGTGTGGAAAATGTTAGAAAGTTGAGGATGAAGGAATAAGAAGCTAGCCCGAGGAGGGAATTTTAAACTCAGGAGACCTATCGGGCGAAAAGTATCGAACAAGGGAAAAACAGGTTGCAAATTTATAATAGACCACATATACATAATGGGGGACGTATTAACCCAGGGAACCAAGACCTTGAGAAGCAGTGGCAAGGGCATACGTGTTTCCGTGTGTAGAGAAGACATTAGCTGTATGCTGTTGTACTTTGGACAGTACTATTGCTACAATTGCCTTTAACCAGGGCACTTGCAAGGAATTGCGAGGCCGTAAGGCGGACCATGGTGGATGTAGCTAGGTTACGCTTCACTGCTGGAGACAGGTGTATTCATCGCGCTGTACTACGATCTGATTCAATATGACGTGCGATTACAGGTAACCTTTAATACCACTTTTCTGATTCGGGGGCAACCCATTTTCCTCATTGCTATGGATTTATGTAAAATGTTGAAGGGTCCGTTGTCTATTTTACTGCTAAGACTTTGGACAGTAAATTATGGCATTTTACTTGTCAAATAACCATTCAGAATAGGACTTCTCTCGACTTAATTGATGTAGCCTCTTACAGTAAAGCCAAATCATTCTTGTAAGAATGGGAAGCCCTATCAGTTGGTTAAATAGCATTGTACTACAATGTTTCGCGTCATACCTAGGTTAGTTTTGGTACTAGGGGATGTTTCCGTACAAGTGGGAACACAGGCGACCGGCTGTGGATATGTTCGAACCCTAGATACTGGAGTCTATCGAGATTGTATCAGACCGGTGATCCGAAGTTACACATCACATTTTTGGGAGCATTGCACGAAGCCTTCGGAACGAGGCTATTGATTTGAGTTCCACAACAAATAGTTTCCACGCAAGTATTGAATGGCTCCAGAGGAGACTTTTGTGGACGCAAGTGTCAAAAACGCCCTTTGTGTGGGTATAAGGCGTTAATATGATCGTCGGACAGAGATGTGCAACAGACACAGCTAAGTAAGAAAATCAAGGAGAATAATGAAGACTCACACAGGTCGTCAGAACGAGTTACGCGACAAGCGTCGCAGACTAGAATTCGAATAGGTGACCAGTATTTCATGAGATCACAACCTTACTACGGGCAGTTGTCTAGGGCGTCAAATCGAAGAAGTTGACTCCGAATCATTGGACCAGTGTCAGATTCTGCACGAATTGGCCTGTTTGCTATCGGATTGCATTGCCTCCGATACTGTCCAACATTCATGAGTGTTTCCTATATCATCCAGTTAGGAAATATCTTGCAAGATCCATCGCATGTGATCGAACCAGACACAATCCAACAACGTACTTGACATCGAAGTACCACCTGTGAGGATTGAGACAAGAAGGATTTAGCGATTGAGGACGCAAAGATGTTCGTTGTTCAAGGTGATTTAACCCAATTACTGGAAGAGCGACTTGAGAATTGGAGAGCAAATGACGAGAACAACACCCAGAGCGTAATTTCGACCATAGTTTCGAGGACAAACTAATTTAGGGGAATGTAAGACCCGTAATTAAAGTCACCTTTTAGTTTTTTTTGGTATTTATTGGATTTTGGCTCGGGCTTTAAGCCAAAGTTAATAATTATTTGGAGTTTCTAATCAAAAGATATTTCGATGCAATTAGAATTTCTCGTCGCAAATAAATTGAATTAACTGGCGGAAAATACTTACGGTTAATAAGGCGTTTCGGGTTGAAACGGTAATTTAATTAAATATCTAGATTTGAGTTATTGTTTAAGTTATATATATTATATTATATAGTTTTGTTTGGAGGAAAAAGAAAAAAACTAGAAGAAGGAAAAGGAAAAGAAAATAGAATAAAGAAGGAAGGAAAAAGAAGAAAGAAAAAGAAGAAAAAGAAAGAAGGAAAATTAGAATTTTCCATGCTCCTCCTCTGTTCGACCGGAGCTTTCCCTCCTCTCTCCCATTTCAGTTTCGTCCGCTTTCTTTTCTTCAAAACTGTTTAACCCAATTGGGGAGATTTAGATCAAGGTTTTTGCAATCCTTCTTCCCCTTTGTTTCGAAAAACGAAGAAAAACGGTTATTTGAGATCCAAACACAAACCTCTCCGTTCTTCAAGATCCAAAGCTCGTTTCGGAAGAGTCAGAAGGGAAGGTGCTCACTACACCTACGTGCTAAGGACATTTGGAGGCGAAGTTGGCGAGCGGAGATTTACCGGAATTACTCACGGTACCGGAAAAGCGTCCGTCAAAGCTAACTTTGAGTAAGGCTCCTTCCAAACGTAGTTGCATTAGGGACTTATCTGTGGTTGTGTGGAAGGAATTTTTAGGTTAAATGTGATCATTTGGGGGGAAAAACGAAAACTAGTGCTTAGGTAAAAACCTTAGAGTTAGTTTTGTTTATATGATGAATGTTCTGGTAAATGAATTTGAAGTCATTGTATATGATTCAGAACAAAAATTGGTTGTATCTGTCGGTGTTATGTTGCTTTGATTTGTGTTCGTCTGTTTTTACATGCTCTTAATTGATATTGAATAGATTGATGGGTATGTGGATTTGTGAATAAAATGAATTGATATGTTTTGATGTTGAAATGTTGAGTTGTTTGTTGTGTGAAACTTTGAAACGACCATTAAGTTCAAATGACATTAAGGAATGGGGAATCTCTTAATGCTCGTTTAACTTAATGTGCGTTTGTTTGTTTTGAAAAAATCGTTTAAGTTAACTGGGCGTAAGAATGGGGAATCTCTTAAGTGTCTCGTACTAATATTTATTGGTTTTTGAAAAACCTTTAAGTTAACTGACGTTAAGGAGGGGACCTCTTCAATGTCTCGTTACTAGATATTTGTTTTAAAGAAAAATCGTTTAAGTTAACTGCGGCGTTAAGAAGGGGAATCTCTTAATGTCTTCGGTTACTTAAATTTTGTTTTGAAACGTTTAATAACTGGACGTTAAGGAGGGAACCTCTGTAATGTCTGCGTACTTAAAATGTTTGTTTTAAAGAAAATCGTTTAAGTTAACTGGGGTTAAGAATGGGGAATCTCATTAATTGTCTCGGTACTTAATATTTTGTTTAAACGTTTAGTTAACTGGACTTAAGAGGGGAACCTCTTAATGTTCTGCGGTTACTAATATTTGTTTTAAAGAAAAAAATCGTTTAAGTTACGCTGGCGTAAGAATGGGAACTCTTAATGTCTCGGTACTTAATATTTTGTTTTGAAACCGTTAAGTAACTGGCTTAAGGAATTTGGGGAATCTCTTAATGTCTCGGTACTTATTATTTGTTCTGGAAAATTGTTAAAGATAACTGGCGCTTGAGAATGGGGAATCTCTTAATGTCCTCGTACTGTGAATGTTCGTTTTTGAAAATCCGTTTCAGTAAATGAGTATTAAGAATGGGAATTCTTTAATGACTTATTTACTAGAATGTTTTTGTCTTGAAAATCGTTAAGTTAAATGAGAAGTTAAGAATGGGGAATCTCTTAAATGTCTCGCTTTTTTATTGTGCTGTTCGGAAATCGTGCTGACCCGGGATAAGGGTGCACCTTGTAAACAGTAAAGGCCGTGATAGTGCAGTACGTTACGATTACGGTTGGTAAGTCGTGCTGACCCGGGATGGGTGGCACCTCAGGTAAACAGATACAGACCGTGATTCATTAGACGTTAGACTACGTTCCTGAGGGAAATTGTGTTTGGTAAGTTGTGCGACCCGGATAGGTGGCACTCGGTAAACAGTACGGACCGCGTGATAGCTGTAGTGTTTAGACTTACGTTTCCTGCGGAGAATTGCGGTTGTCCGTGAGGATGCGCAGGGTCTGTCCATGAAGGACTACGCCCTGGTTTAAGGTTAGACGAGAATTAAGAATGGGGAATCTCTTAATGTCTCGTTTTATCTACGTTGTATAATGTTTTGTAAGTTGTGCTGACCCGGATAGTGGCACCTCGGTTAACGGTACGGACCCGTGATAGGTAGATACGTTTACGACTTACGTTCCTGAGGGAATTGTGTTTGTCCGCAAAGGAACTACACCTGTTGATTTGTTTTGAACTGTTGTCATTTTTGTTGTTAGTAATTGTTAAAATGCTAAGTGTTATGTTTGGAATTTGGTGTAACAGGTTGATTTGCAATACCATTTGCGAAATCCATGTGTTGATTAATTGTGTTGAAAATGCTAAGTTTATGTGTTGATGTGTGTAGTAAGTATGATGGTTATCGAGAGCCCAATTGTCGTAGTAACGCGTAGGGGAATGCTAAGTGTTTAGGTTGTGAACGTGATTAGGAATGACTGCGTAAATGCATGGAATTTTTGGAAAACGATCAGGAAATCGGATTCCCAATCGGATTGGATGAGTTTGCAGGAAGTTCACCATTTTTGACCTAATCGATTGCCAATCGATTGCTATAAATATAGTCTTTCAAAATCTTTTAAGAATCGATTTGGAAATCGATTGCAGAGAGGCAGGAACTCAGCAAAAGCTGCCGAGAAATCGATTTGGAAATCGATTTGGCAACCCAGGGATCATCAGAACTGACAAAGATCGACTTAGGAAATCGATTTGGTCATGCAGAACTCAGCAGCAGAACTGACCCAAATCGATTTGGCAACGATTTTCCTCAGCAAAAGTACTTATTTGAGTTAGATAATCATTTCTCGAATGATTTATCAATGCTTTGGTCAGTTATGATACTTAATGGGTTTGAGAACTTCATTTCTGAGTCATTGTTAATTACAAGCATTATATTTGAACTTTTAGCATATGGAATCCTTTAAGGTGCATGCTTAGTTAAAAGGTATTTTGGCATTTAAAACCTTAAATAGTGTTATCTGTATTTCGGTTGGTGACCTTGTACAATATGTGGAAATCTGGGCTTCGCCCCTCAGATTGATAGTCAGGACATCCTACCGATTCTTACCCTACGACGGGAATGGAGATGGGAACGCTTGATTGCAGGCTACGTTAGGAGGATCGACGGGGCGCGTGGAATTACCCAGTGTTTAGTTGTTGTGAAATATGATTCAGATTAGGTGACCAGTAGAAGTCAATGTCTTTCTTTTGATTATTTATTTTAAATGGAAAGACTATACTATAGTCAGCTTGAATCGTATTTTCAATGGGTTACATGTTGTACCTTTTGTGTTGTTTAAATGTTGATTTATAATTGGAGTGAACTTTTTCCGCTGCTTGTAAATCATAATGACTCAATTTTTATCGCAAACATTTTTCTTGTTTATTTCTCTGGTTTCGTCTAATTTCTTTAAAAAAAAAATATACCCTCACTTTGAAACGGGTGTTACAATCCCAAACTAAAACTAACATTAGAATATACACCATCACTACAGCATCATGAGCTCGAAATTAGTTTTGCAATCACGATCCAAACAAAACATAAACACTTAGCAGTTATAACAAAAATCACTTACAACACATAAGCTTCGAAAAGTTTTGCGATCAAAACATCATCACACAATCTCAACAAAACCTCGGCGAGAGCGTAAATCCTAAACGTACAGTTTCTCACGACGACACGAGTGTAGTCTTTCTAATGGACAAACACAATTACCAGGGTGTGTCCACAGCAACAGCCTGCAGTCTCTCACACAAAACCAATTTACCAGGGTGTTAGTCTTCTCCCGACAAAAGCACAGTGCAGCGCTCACGGACAAACACAATTACGCAGACACTCAAATTCAAACACTCCATCATAAACTTGAATCAACACGACCGAGCAAGCACCCTAAGCAATGCGTATAGCCAAAATGCATTGGACTCGGGAATCATAACCAAAACCCTCCTCGAAGGCCTAAATTCATATTGTACCGCCTATCGCAGGCCAAATACCATTACCGAAGGTGCCACCTATCACGGTCAGCTCGATTTTACTAAAGGAAAGGCGTACGTCCGTAAACGTACCGCCTATCCATAGGCCAATACTATTTACTGAGTGCCACCTATCACGGGTCAGCACAACTTTACCAAAAACGTAAATCGTAAACGTCCGCCTATCAACAGCAAAGTACTATTTTAACCGACGATCCACCTATCAGTAGCACAATTTACCAAACGTAAATCGGTAAACCTACCCTCTCACGTGTCATACTGTACGAGTGCCACTATTACGGTCAAGCAAGATTTACCCAAATAAAGAAATGCTGAGCTTAACACTGACTCCACCACCGCGAATCGTTAAGCAAATGCAGATAATTATTTTTTTAAAAAAAAAAAAAAAAAAAAAAAAAAATAAAAAAGACAACAAAAAAAAAAAAAGAAAAAATAAAAAAAAAAAAAAAAAAAAAAAAACAAGAATAAAAAAAAAAAAAAAAATAAAGCCAAGAAAAAAAGAAAAAGAAGAAAGAAAAAAAAAAAAAAAAAAAAGATCCCCATTTTTAATATCATTTGACTTAAACATTTTCACAGACAAACATTAGAGCAAACAGAAATATTAAGGATTCCACTCTTAATACTCTTTTAACTTAAACGATTTTCCAAAACAACCATTAAGTAAACCGAGAATTAAAAAATTCCCCATTTTAATACTCATGTAAACTCTAACGGTTTTGCACGCCAACATATAAACGTAACATAAGATATTCCCCCATTCTTAATACTCGTTTAACTTTAAACGATTTTCTTCAAACACACATTAAGTAAACCGAGATATTAAAAGATTCCCCATTTTTAATCACTCTTTAACTTAATGGTTTTCAGAATTCCACACAAAAACAAACTCAAACCTAGTTATCAGATCCATCACAACTCACACCAAAATACATCAATTCATTTCTCCCACAGAATCCAACATACACACAACAAATTTCATCAATATTAATTAAAACACGTCAATACGACGAACACAAATCAACACAATCCACCACTTCAAACACAACAAGTTCATTTACTCCAAAATCATACATAAATGAGGAAATTCATTCCCACGAAACACTTCATCAATATAACCAAAACCAAACTCTAAGATTTAGCCATGATATAAAGCTTTAGATTCGTTTTCCCAAATCCAATACCAAACCCTAACAAATCTATTTCCAACAACCACAGATAAGTTCCCTAAATGCAACTAGAAGTTTGGAAGGAGCCTACCTTCTTAACGTTATCTTTCACGTTCGAACGGTACCGCGAAGTAAATCCGGGTTAAAAAATCTTTTGCTCCAACGTCCGCTTCCAAAGTTGTTCCCTAGCACCTGCGTGGTAGTAGCAACTTTCCCTTATGCTCTTCGTGAAACAAGCTTAGACTAATGAAACGGGGAGTTTGTGTTGACGGTTTGAATCCATCACTCCGTTTTTGAATCGGAAAAGGAGGATTGCGGAACTTATCTTTCTCACCCACTAGCCTGTTTCATTCGTGAACTTAAAGAAGCAAAGAAGATGACGATGAAGAAGAGAAGAATGGGTCACCGACAAAAGAGAAGGATGGATTCTTTTTTTTCTTCCTTCCTTTTCTTTTCTCTTTTTTCCTCTCATTTCTTTTCTTTCTATTTCTTTTCTCCTTTCCCTCCAACCATATATATATATTGTATAATATATATATATATATATATATTGTAAGTAAAACAAAACCAACAAGTTATCTAACAATCTACCCCCATCTTCCATTCCCCTCAGCCAATTTAATAAAAATATCTTATCTGTCGCAAGCTCAATTGTCCGTAACAATTTTCAGCCAACCGCGAGATATTTTTAACAAAATTGCCCGTATTAAATCCTTCGTAACGGAAGTAAATTATTTTCCGACAAAATAATTTAATCCAATTTTAAAAATATATATTTGCATTTAACGCACCAATACCCTAAAATGATAATTTAGATTTAAAACTATGGGTCTTATAGGAAACAGCCTGTTTCAAACAGAGATGCTGCTATTCGAATACAACAGTTTTGTTTGTTTTAAAACTTCATTTTTCAACTTTGTTTATGAATGGCATATTGGAAACCCTTTTAAGGTGCATTGCTAAGTTGAAAGCTTATTTTGTGCATTTAAAAACTGTTAAATTGTCAGTTTAATTGTTAATCGGTTGGTGGCCCTTGACAACTTTGGAAATCTGGGATTACCCTCAGATGAAACTGACCATCCTACGGTAAGTACGATGATGGGAAATGTGTAGTGGACACAAAACCTGACGGAAGCGATGTTAGGAGATCTGCGGGGCGCGTGAAGCAACTCGGATGTTATAGTTTTATAGAATATCAGATTAGGTTGACGTCATATGGACTAGATGTCTTCTTTTTTGGATGTGTTATTTATTGGAAGACTGTACTATACCAATTTGTCAGCTTGACATTTTATTATTGATGGATTCGATGTACACTCATTGACGTGTAAATACTTTGGATTCGTATTTCAAAAAACCTATTTGCTGCTGAAATTATGTTGATTATTTGTCGTTGTGTTACGACTTAATATTTATCAAAAAGTATTTCCTTATACTTTTTAATATGAATGTGTTTGAAAAAAAACATCCGCTGTTAAAATGTGAGGTGATGTTTACCATTTTTATTCAACGTAGTTTGTCGCATAAGTGCATTAGTTTTCAACGATTAAAGATTTCCGTAATTTCGATATTTACTAGTTTTGTTATAGCTATTTTGATTTTTAGTCATGTTAGTTTGTCTAATAAGTGCGTAAGTCTTCGATTCATTTAGATTTAGTCCATTTCTGGTAATTTTCTATGGTTATTCAAGCTCATTTTGCTAAGGGCAAATTATATCGTCCATTAAAGTTCATAAGTCTTAATTGATAGAATTTTAGGTCATTTCATCTTACTATATTTATTCTAGTTTAATTTTGGTTTTTATCACGTGTATTGGCTAATAATGCGTTTAGTTTCAACGGATTAGATTAGGTCGTTAATCTTTATAGGTTTATTTTCATCCATTTCATTAGGAAATCGTTTGTCCCAATAATACAGTTAAGTCTCAAGAAATTAAATTTTACGTCATCTAGCCTTTACGAGGTTTATTTTTCATGGTTCATATCTGTTGTTCGTTCTATAACTCCATTAGTTCAAGGGATTAAAATTTTCGTCATTTTGATCTTACTAGAATTATTCGTTATCATTTGTTCTTTAGTCAATGTTAGTTCGTCGAAAAGTGCTGTTAGTTCCAATGAATTAAGATTTTAGGTCATTTTGTTTGCGATTAGTTATTGTAATTCAATTTGTCCTTAGGAACAATTGTCAATAAGTTCAAAAAATCTAAATGATTAAGAGTTAAAGGCCGTTTTGTATTTCAAGTATATTCTAGTTTTATTATATTTTTAGTCAATGTTAGTTTGTTCATCAGTGCATTAGTTTTCAATATAGATATCAGGTCATTTGTATATTCTTACAGGTTTATTCTTAGTCTATTTATTATTTTTAGTCAATTTAGTTGTCTAAATTGGCATAATTTAGATGGATTAGATGTTAGGTCATTTTCGTAGTCTTCGAGGTTTTATTGTAGTATATTTTGCTCATAGGCACGTAATCGTCCATTAAAGTTTAAAGTGTCAATGATTTAGATTTTAGGTCGTTTGTCTCACAAGTTTATTCTAGTTACTTGGTTTTTAGTCAAATGTGGTTTGCCTAATAATGAATTAGATTCAATTGATTTTGATTGTAGGTTATTTTAGTCTTCAGTAGTTTATGTTAATCTATTTTTATCTTCAAATTTGTTGTCTAAAGTACATAGACGATGGATTAAGATTTTACGTCATCGTTAGTCTTACTAGTTATTGTTGTCATTTTGGTTCTTAGTCATTGTTGTTCGTCCTTAATTAATTTGCATTAGTTTCAATGTCTGAGATTTTCGGTATCATTTTGATCTTACTAGGTTTATCTTTTCGATTTCATTCTTATCTGTAAACCCCGTTTTTCAAAGCGAGGTATATTTTTTTTAAAAGAGTTTAAAATTAAAGCGAGAAATAATAAAAGAAATGCCTTTGGAAAATAATTGAGTCCATATAATTTAAAGCACGGGAAAAAGTTACTCCAATTGATAAATCCAAACATTACCCAAAACAAATGGTACATAACATCGAAAATAACATGTCAAGCTACAAATATGTATACGGTACAGGGTCTCCCATTTTAAGTAAATGCAATACAAAGAAAGACATCTGATCATTTTAAAACACAACAAACACCCTGACTATCTCCACGCGGCCCCGTTTGAGATCCCCTAATGTAGCTGCAGCAAGCGTTCCCATTCTCCATTCTGTCCGTAGGTCCGAACCGGTAAGATCGTCCTGATCTCATCTGAGGAAAAGCCCAGTTTCCACAATAATTGATAAAGGTCACCAACCGAAAATAACAGTTAAACACATAACATTGTACTGTTTTAAATGCTAAAAATTAACTATTTTCACTGAAGGCATGCACCTTGCAGATTTTCAGATATGCGGAAAGTTCATACATACGTTGCCAATTAAAATGAAAGTAAAATGAGGTTCTCATCCGCCAGTTATAACATAAATCAAATCAAGACATGGAAGTTTCATGAGCAAACAATCCATACAACTAAAACTTGAAGGATTTTCACTGAGCCAATCGATTAGGCAATCGATTGGGTGAAGGATTATTTGATGAAACAGAATCCTGGCTTAATTCATCGATTGGGAAATCGATTGATGAGTACTGAGCCCTAGGTTTTAAGCCAATCGATTTCCAATCGATTTGATCGATATGATGAGTCCCTGACTTAAGGGCCCAATCGATTGCCAAATCGATTTCTTAAATGATTTCGAAAAAAAACTGATTACAAAATCGATGGCCAACTCGATTTTGTACTTTTAGCCAAGTCCCTGTTAACCTATTCAAATCGAATGGGGAAATCGATTTCCCTGTTATTCTTTTCAAAAAAATTCATAAACTAACTCAATCACATTCTGCATAATCCCATTCTTAACACTTACACTGATAACACAATTTACTACGACAGTCATGGATTTCGAAATGGTATTGCAACCAACATGTATCACCAAATCCAAAGCATTTAACACTTAGCATTTATAAACATTTACTACAAACAAAATGAACCAACAGTCACAAATTAACAGGTGTTAGCTCTCAGGACAAACACATTGCAGTCTCTCACGAAACAAACAACAATTCCCTCAGGAACGTAAGCGTAAACGTACTACCTATCACGGTCCGTACCGTTTACCGAGTGCCACTATCGGGTCTTGCACAACTTACCAAACGTAAATCGTAAAATATGCCTATCATGGGGCCCGTACCGGTTACCAAGTGCCACCTATCACGGGTCTGCCGATTACCAAACATACATAGTAGAAGAGACATTAAGAGATTCCCCTTTCTTGAATTCTCATCTAACTTAAACCAGGCTAGTCTTCACGGACAAACCCCTGCGCAGTCCTCTCACGGACAAACATTCCCGCAGGAACGTAAGTCGTTAGAACGACTACCCTATCACGGGTCCGTTAGTTTACCGAGGTGCCACCTATTCCCGGGTCTGCACAACTTACCAAACAAATTCCCTCAGGAACGTAAGTCGTAAACGTACTACCTACACGGTCCTACGTTTACAGGTGCCATCCCGGGTCAGGCACAACTTTACCAACGTAAATCTAAACGTACTGCCACCACGGGCCCGTACCGTTTACCAAGGTGCGACCTAGTCCCGGTCAGCACGATTTACCGAAACACACATAAAGTAAACGAAGACATTAAGAGATTTCCCATTCTTAAATTCCAGTTTAACTTAACGATTTTCAAGACAAAATATTCAGTAAATAAGTCATGAAGAGATTTTTCCCCATTCTTAGATACTCATTTACTGAACGATTTTCAAAACGAACGTTAAGTTAACCGAGACATTAAGAGATTCCTCATTCTCAA
>PGTU02006008.1:0-36544 GCA_002896215.2 Cicer echinospermum
TCAAGTAAGTGATAATTTTCTTTTTCTATACTAACTCTTACTACACCAAAAATCTAATTATAAAAAAACATCTTACTACATTTAAAAATATCTAGATATTTTTTTCAATCCAGCATTACCCATTTTATCATTCTTATCCAAATTATTCCGGTCCACGTACAAAAAAGGGAAATGAGATGACTTATTTTAATCTTTACAAAGTCTTATTACACGGTAATAAAATATCTAAATATTTTAAATAACCTTCAATCTCGAAGTTTGTTTTTAAACGAGATGCATGATGCTAACGGATAAAAAAATTTGGTAACAAAAAATTATATAATAATTCTACTAATTAAAACATTTCAAAATTTCACGAATAAATTTTTATTGGACGAAATTTTTGTTTCTTAGCTTAGAAAAATATAACGAGAACAAATTCTCATTACAATTGATAAATAAATATCCAGTTAAATTTGGGTGATATTTAAAGTCCGTTAAAATTTAAACAACAAGTATATTTTGTCCGTTTTCTTAAAAATTAATAGAAAATCATTTTTGAAATTCCGACAATACCAAAACACTCACATAGTCGTATATTATCCAAGAAAATATATGAACAATTTTTAATAGATTAATTTGCAAGTTAGACACAATTACAATAAATTTTACAAACAAACATATAATTTATACGATAATATACGAGAAATAACTAATAATAGATACAAATAGTTAATAAATTCTAATTTTTGCTGTAAATAAATTTGGAGTCTTAGACTTTTTATATTTTGTTAAAATATGCTCAATTTATTCGACTTCTTTATACTTATTGATTTTTTTAAAATAAATCTGTCATTGAATATTCTTAATTGCAATAAAAAAGTTAGTAAAAGAAAAAAGTAAACAATTAAAATAAAATAAAAATGACAAAAGGATAGCTCAAATGAATTAGACACTACTAGAAATCAGCATTTTACCTGCGGATTTCAATTAAAACTCCGCAGGAACACACGTTACCTGCGGATTTATTGGCGAAACTAATTCCCCACGTAAAATCTTCGTGGATAATTGTTTCCTGAGGATTTTTAAATCCGCAGGTAATATACTTGCGGATACATCCGCAGGAAAAGTAGATAAATCCCGCACAAACAATTAGTAAACTTAAGGTATTTTCTTACAACTTTTCATACAGAAATATTTGTAGCACCATTCCTGCAAATATGTTTCGCATGAAAATCCGCAGGTAAATCCATATGAAACATGAAAATCCCCAGGTAATTTTGCCTCAATATTATTTTCAAATTTCTTAAAGTTCTTCTAATTCTTTATTTATATGAAAAGTTCAACTAAAAATATATGAAAACATCATTATAATACATTTTTTAAATATTTAACATTAGTCTTTAATTGAAATACTATTGTAATACTCCGACACAATTTATATCATGTTCAAAAATCAAAACTAAGCATTAATTCAAGCATGATCCAAAAAGAAAAAACTAAGTATGATCAAGTATATGATACAACCAAATTAACAAAATAAAAACAAATACTATTCAATATGATAGCTATCAATGTCATCATCTCCACTATCTTCATCAAATCCAACAAAAGCTAATTACATCAGAAAGGTTAAATTTTTATTGGTCTCAGACCAATGTTCATTGTTTAGTAGATTTGTGACTACCTGCAAAAGAGTGCACATAGAGACAAAAGTTATTAATTATCAACCAAAACTTACTTTAACTTTATCATTTTTAAACTGCATACCAGTCCATATAACAACAATTAACAGGGGTAAATAGAATTGCATTTTATGTGAGGATTGAGGATAAAAATAAGACTGCTTCACACAACAAATAGTTTATTGTGTTTAACATGGATTATTAGTGAAGTGAAACTAATTGTGGATACTATTCAAGAATTTGTTTATTGTTATACTTTGTTGTGGTTCATTGTCCTTAATTCATATATTGTTGGAAATTCAAATGCAAGTGAGAAGTTCAAACAATAAATAAGGAAACTGCCAAGAGTCAAATCATGAAATCAATGAGTTTTAGTACGACCCGTACTATGCTGATTTCTAGTGGTGACGCCAAAGACCCGATACCTAATAGCAAAAAGGAAAGGAGTGTAATGAAAAATACACAAATAAAAAGAACAAGCAATTGCATCCTGCATTAAGTTTCCCCAGTTTTGCCACAGTATAGCCCCTTGTAACAATATACAATTAAAGATGCAAAATTCCTTAATTGAAACATTTTAAGAAAAACTTAAGTAGTTACGGTGCAGGAAAACTTGTTACTTGTATGTGCAAAGATGGGAAAATACCCCTCGTAACAAGAAGCGCAAAACAGAAATAGCAAAACGACACCTAAGCCTGATTCTCCGTGCTACCATCATACATCTGCAAAACAAAAGGGCTAAAGATCATAAATTGGTGATAAATCTAGATACCTAAAAGACCACCCACAGAGCAAGAAAACTTTGCTTGTATAATTGCCAAACATATTATAAGATATCCCCAAATGCTAGTTCCTCATAAGGTGAAAAATATATCCCACAAAACAATAAAAAAGCAATACAATAAAACCATGCGAAAATTCAACATACAACAAATAGCCTGTTCTTTCTGCATATCAGTTGCCAACGAATATGATCTGTGTCATGTTATCTATGGCGCAACGAATATGCAGAATTAGAATAAAAAATATATGAGAGATGGTGAAGGACATATAAAAGAGAGAAACCTGAAAGGTACGAAAGTGGTGGAAGAGTTGTGTTACATAGAACAAGCAAATTCAATTGCAGAACGCTGAAAAATTTCAGCCATTGACGCTAGTGATGCGGAGGCGGATGTCGACGAGGAGGACGCTTCTCCGTTCGAATCTGTCTCTGCCATTTTTTAAATTTGTAAAATTTAAAAATGAAACTTGCATTTGCATCCTTTTCTTCATATTCTCAATAACATAAATACATGACCATATATCAACAAAAAACTAAAGAGTTTACGACACAATCATTCAAAACAGATTAGACATAAAGCTTAATTGAAAATAGCTCTATACAAGTAGCAAAGGCGGCAATGTGAACTCTTTGGCTTTCTTCAACTTGACAATAGACTCAAATCTTAGGAAAAAAAATGTATCTGCAATTAAAGCAAGTTGCAAATTGAAAATGTTCAAAGAAACAACAGACAATAAACAATAAATCAGAAGAAATTAAAGAAACTAAACAAAATTGAAATTAAGCATTGAATAATTGGACAAATGTTGATATAGATTAACCTATGCCTTTAGAAACACTGTCTTCATTATCTATGAAGTGTAGTGAAAATGGTTTGGATAATTTGGATGCAAACAAGCGTAGAAGTAAAACCAGTTCTACTGATAAAACAATCTCAAGATTTTCATGATAAAATCGTATTTACCAGCAGCAAAGGCTATGACTTTAAAACCACCTCAACATGCTCCAAGAAAAACAACAATATGTTCTGTTTAGAACAACCTAGCACCAAATTGGTTAGTGAGGAAAAGAAAACCTTTGTTAACTACAGAAATATCCTTGATATTATACCATTCTCCGATCAATACCGAGAAGAGAAACAAGAAGAAGAAGAAGAAAGTGGCCATGAAACTGATGATTATACAAATATTTCAGCAAAGGGTTGTGGATTATTTCCTAGTTCGTGCATTAAAGAATTCATTGTGCTTATTAAATAGACAAAAATGAAGAACCAGATTTCCATGTGGTCCTATGAGTGATTGAAAACGTTATTTACCTAAAAATGTAGAGGAAACACTAACCAATTTGTCTCCAAAATCATCAATCACAGTGCAACCGGTTAGGAATTGCACTGAATCTGAAATTAGGCAATTACACAGAAGGATCATAGATTCAACCTTCCAATTTTAACACGTTTTCTGTTCCTGATAGACTAAACTGAATAATTAAAACTCATAATACCAAAGAAAACAATAGAAAATTAAAGATCGAAAACAGCGAGATACGTGAATTTCCACAAAGAAACACATGTTAATTTTAAGGAATTATTGAATTACCGTAATGATAGTTGAATAACTGATGAGTTGAAGTGTTGTACGAGGTAGTATTGGTGATTGAAGATGAAACAACTATCTAAGATCTGCAAGAATTGGTCGATGAGGATATATACAAACATGATGAGATCAAGTTAGAAACATCATTTCCTAAACATACAAGCAACAACAAATCGGAAATTCAAAACCCTAAGCGAAGTTAAAATAAGCTTCAACTCAAATATCTGCCTCTAAACAAACACAATCAAGTGAACCAGAAAATCGAATTGAAACATAACAAGATTAATGTCGCAGACTAACGAGAAAGTAGCATTAGTGATAGAATCAAATACCTCAATAAATTGAAACTGAAATCGACTTAAAAGCTGAGAAATGTTTAAGGAATGAGAAGCGCAAATCAACATAAATGAGAAGCGCTGAAGGTCCAGAATGTCACGAAGCTCATAAGCGAGAGTTACGAAGAAGACGAAGTTGAGATGGTGGTGGCGATAGAAGTGCGACGAGGTGCGACGGTGGTGGCTATGGTCGAGGTTTGGTGGCAGCGAGGTTGAGAAAATAAGCTTCTGTGATTAGTTTGGTGGCTATGACTGGTTCTGGATTAGCTTAAATGTATAATGATTAGGTTTTTTTTCTACATTTTGTATTAAACACATTTTTGTGTTTTAAAAAATAATATCATTTTAAATGGGCCACAAATAAAATCAAACAATTTTACTTTACCTTTTTACAAGTAGATAAATAACTTCCTTTTGTAGAATTCTACATTATAAAATTAATATATTTTATTATTATTAAATTAAATTATTAATAATTAAATAAAGTTAGTTATTAATAAGTTTGATTATAATTTAAATTAATTATCATCGATTTATATGGTTATTTTTAAAATTATTTTAAAATAAAGGAAAAATCATTAATTTTAATTAATTATATTAAAAAATTATAAAAAGTACAGTACATAATGAAACAGAGTGCCCAAAATATTCATATTACCAATACACATTTGCCAGTACTCAAGAATTTTTTTTAATTTTTTATTTTGTTTAAAAAACAATATTATTTTGTTTATATGAGGTTTAATTGCAGTTTTGGTCCCCTTATTTTAACTGAATCGCGAAAGTAGTCCCCTCATTTTATTTATCTCCAGTTTTGGTCCCTCAAACATAATTTTGATCCAAAACTTGATGAATTTTTTTTTTTGTATTTATTTAAGTCACACTATGTCTCGAGATCTTATTTGCAACAATTGTACTTGAAATCTATGATCATAAATGGTGTAGTACGACTTTAAAAAAATAAAATTTCATTAAGTTTTGGACCAAAATTCTGTTTGAGAGACCAAAACTGGGAAGAAACAAAATGAGGGGGACTATTTTCGCGATTTAGCTAAAATAGCGGGACCAAAACTGCAATTAAGCCTTTATATAAAAATAGAAACATAAAATGTACTTTATTTATATAAACATAAAAACATAGATATTTTATAGAGTTTGTGCAAGTAGATATCAACACCCATGCCTATAATTTTTTAATTTAAAGGCAAACTCACACTCAATCAATCGAATTTCTTCCATAAATAAAAACATGTTCGGGTAGACACAACATGTGCAGACTATATTGTTATCCCTAACCGTGGAACTTGTCTATACTTTATTTATTTTAAAAACAATTCTACTTTATTTATATAAAAAATAAAACTACTTCATATATATAAAGGTAAAAACTTCAAAATTGGGAATGCATTTGGCTGCAGAATTTGCTTCGAATATTTTCCTGCGGATTTACTGCAGGTAATATCCTTTGTAAAAATATGAAGTTTGCTGCGGACAGAACAATCGCATGTAAATCCGTAGCAAAAAAAAACTTTACCTGCCCGTCTACTGCGGATTCCTGAAATCGCAGATATATTTCAATTATGCGAGGAAATCCTTATAAGTATCACCTGCGGATATATTTCCGAGAAATGCCGCATAAAAACGCCAATTTCTAGTAGTGAGTTTAAAAGTTTTTTCTTTCTTTCTATGAATAATTTACAGAATTTAAAATTGAGAAGTAAAATACAAGGATATTTTGTAATAAAAAAAGGTTTACATTAAAGATAAAATATGTATTGCCTTTATCAGTAAAAGAAAAAAGAACTCATCTGTAATATCCTCGTATAAAAAATTGCTAAACCATAAAGCATTATTCGGGTTATTGAAGCTAACTTTAACTAGTTTAATGGATTGGAAGTCATTCATATTTTTATTCAATATTTTTTAATTTGGTCAGATATAAGTGTTAACAATTAAAATAAATAAAAGACGAAGTTACTGTCTTATATAGATTTTGACAAGTTACATATATATCCACCGTTGAATTTTGAGTTTAATGTATGTTAATCCAAACAAATAATTTAACTTCTTCTTTTCTATATGGATACTTCTTTGTGTTGTATCTTTAAATAGCATAAAGCTCGACGGAAAACAATTATTCATTAATTTTTGTTGGTTTGGCTGAGATAGATTAGTCTCTTTTAATCCAGGAGCGTTGTGTTAGTTTTCTTACGTTATTAACTGAATTTACAGAGAGATTGTTAATCACAATATCAAATTTGTTAGTTCTCCTAGCTGTTGATTAATGTATATACTACATTTAACATATACTTAGTTTATGATGTGAAACAAAGACAATAGGACTCGATTTGTTGAGGTTTATTCAAATTTTGAGATTTGAAGTTGAAGTTACTTTATTACATATTGATGCTCCAACGTGTATGAAAAAAAAAAGAAAGGCATGCTTGTTTACAAAATTAAGTTTATTATTTCTATGAATGATGGTGTGTAGTAATGAATATCTATAAATTTTTACAAGATTTTATACATATTATTAGAAGAGAGATGAAAATGTAGTTTCTAAGAGTTTGTGAAACTAATTCCCAAATAGTCTTACGTGCACCCTAAATTCCTAATAATATATATTAATAATACTAAGAATTTTTAATTTAATTCGAGCGGATAAAGAAAATATATTTCCAAGAAATTTAACTTCTATTAACTAATTTTAGGATATCACATTTGCTAAAAAATCAAAATGAACACTTTTAACTTTTTTCCTACTATAAAACAGTGTAGTCTCAATAAGCTAAGTAGAATTAGTTAATTTAATTCTAAAAATTTACTGGTACTTGTAAGGTTTTTATACAAAAGTCGTTTCAATTTAATAAGAAATACAAATTTACAACCCTTATTCTCGGTATCACCTATAAGAGCGGAGTTTCTCCCAAAATTGAATTTCCAAGACTCATTAACCTGTCACAACTGCGATTTCACAAACGCAAGGTCAAGCCACTCAAACACAAACATAAAGAGTGAATTTGAAATAATGTTAATAGTATAATATAAGTAAGAAAACACGCAAAACAATCATAATAGACCGTATCATAACCAAATATTATTCAAGGAAACATCACATAATAAAGTCAAAGTCAAAATCAAGGAAAATCAATACATATTCACTATAGCATCAAATCTTGTCATAAATTATTATCGCACACAATACATATTAATCACAACAAAACAATCACAAGAAAATGCAATGATATGCATGAGCTTGACTCGACTTCACAATGTGGTACCATTCTAACTCTGAAGTACTTGGTTATGAGACTTGATACACCATCCTGGTGGCGAACAATTCGAATTGGCCTTGTCCTCATAGATCCCCTCAATCAACGCGAGACACATATACGCGACTGTCGAGGTAAACATGTGTTGCATGGTAGTTCCCGAAATTTTGGAGTTGCTACCTCCAAGTCACCTAGGAATTTCCCCACTCGAATACCTCCAAGGTCTAACATCTTGCCTTAAGGCTCAACATCAGACCGTCACGATCAGACTCATTCAGTTGTACTTTCCCGAATCACTAGGCTTATTAGACCTACCCAATATGATGACAAAATAATCTCCACTTCACAAATTCTCAATATTTATTTCTCCCCTCGTTGGCCTATGATACTCCATTAACATCGTCATCGCAAACACAAAATGAATCACAATTATTTCATCAACTATGGGATTACTTCATATTCTCATCAAAATTTATAACATCACTATCATTAATCACACATCATCACATAAACGCATCACAATCTTATATACATCACTCTCATCAATCATACATCATCACACAAACTAATCCCAAATTTATAACATCATTATTATTAATTATACATCATGATAATCACATAAACTTATCAAACTGCATCCACCTTATTATCACATCACCTAAACATGTCTAATCAAACAAATACATAAATTCCTTCGACATCCAATATTCAAAATAATATCAAATATAACACATTTTAACGAAATAAATTAAACATCACAATAATATCAAATACCACACATTTACGAAGTTAAATCAATCAACACCTTATAAGTATTTTATTCCACATTTTAATCTCACAATTCTATTTTCACATTAATCAATTTTCACTCAAAGGGTTACTGCCGTACGTAGCGATAGGCCCCGATGGACGTTGAAAATACAGTTTTCCCGTTCATCTCACATTATATATACTCATGAATTTCAAACACTCTTTTACCCATTACCTTATTTCGACGCTTTCACATGCGAATAAATTCCATGAGCAAACACATTTTTTGCATTTATCTTTTTCCTTCAATCGATCTACTCTACAGTTTATGGGTAACGTTAAAAATAAATTATGAGAAGGCACTATAAAACTAATTTTGAAATTCGGTGTAGGAACCTTATCATAAATTAGAAACCAATCAGTGGATATTTATAGTCACTTTTCAAACATCATTTATATTTAATTAATCTCATTTTTAATACTCCTCAAATATCATTTAATTTTTAAACATTACTATTATTTCATAACTGATATATGATAAATTAGAGTAATTAAATAATTAACCTTTTAAAAATACCTATTACTAACAATTGAAACTCTCACATTCAAAATAAACACTATAATTATACCTTTTTTTTTTAAATACTCAAAATACTACATCATTAGAATATCAAAATTCCAAAATTCAATAATATACATCACACTTATATTAATTACTAAAATCAAATTAAATTATATAAAATTCACAATGCCATAAATAAGGTATATCAAATAAAGAGAATCAACACACATTACTAATATCTTATAATAATTAGTTTATAATATAAATATTAAAATCAAATATATTTAGAATTAAATAAATATAATTAAGTGATATTTAACTATTAGTCAAACACACAGAAAATATACATATTACCAACTTCACAAATACATCGCCTAAATCTTATTCTCTAAATATACACTAAATACTATTTATTATTTTTAGAAAATATATAAAATAATAAATTTTAATATTTATATTTAATCACTCATTTAGTAAAATAGGAATAGATTACACATCATAGAAAAACACATATAAAGAAAATTAATCATAAAACTAATTAACATATATCATAAAATAATTTTAATATCAAATTAATTATCTAAATAATATTTAATCAATAAAATATTTTTATAAAATTTGGGGTGTTACATCTTTATGGAATGCGTAATTTGATTTAGTTCACTCAAAAAATGGTTAATATTTTCCTGAATTTGTATTAAATGATATCGAACTGGTTGCGGTCAACACTTCTGAATTGTCTGATATGATCTAGACGATTTAATTAAACAATTTTTAATTTGCATTTAATAGAAAATACTCTGGATCTTCTAATAAGATCATACAGTTTAGATTTAAGAATTTTTATATATTTATTTAATATAAAATATCGATATTGAAATTTGAACTATCTTATCTTAAACAGACGGCTTCGAATTTGTGGAATGTGTGACTGTATCGACTTCTGACTTCACACTGCCGCCATATCCGCCATGACTTACAATTTTGATCTTCTCTATTTCACTACCAAAAACCACCCCCAATAATCTACAAGCATTCTCCACCAGTGTCCCTCCAATATTTTAAGACTAGTGTCTCAAATCTTCAATTTTAAGTGGAACATTGTGTCATAGTTTTGTTTGGAAAATTATTATGATATTTTATATTTTATTTAAATAAATCATGACAAGTAGCAAACACTTCATTTACATTAATTATATTTCCCAATTTTAATTTAAATGTAATGGGTCAATGATTTAGCCCCATGCAACACCCTAATTTTTAACAATGAGTAGTGTAATTTGGTTTTACACAACTAACACAACTTCTCAATAAATTATTCATAATCGTACGTTAATTTAAATCTGAGTAAAATCCTTTAATTATAAAATGGAATATTTTTTAAAAATAATAATTAGACATCATTGAATTGCATCATATATAAAATGGTTTCGACACAATTGACTTACTTACAACCTATCACAAAATCAGCAGGATTTACTAGTAGTATAGTCTATCACATACCTATATGATTAAAAAAAAACCGTAAAAGATAAGGTGAATCAATCAACTGGTGAACCACCCCATGGCTCATCACGGTCACCACTAAGAGCATATTCTGACTCTCTCATATTAATCATTTATATAAATGCATCTGTTAACAGACTCCCCTTTTAATATTCATTTAACACTAATATTTTTTTACTTAATTGCACTTTTGGTCCCCTATTTTAGCTGAAACACAAAAATAGTCTCTCTATTTCATTTGTCCCCCAGTTTTGATCCCCAAAACTAAAATTGGTCTAAAAATGATGAAAGTCATTCTTTAATGATGTATAAAAAAACTTATATGAATAATTCCACATGGATAAATTAAATTTTATTATTATTCCAAATTTGTTTATACACACATTCCTATTTTGATTACATCATTAATTACAAAGACATAAATAAATAAAATCATATTTAATCCCTAAATTTCATTTCGTATATGATCTGTTTCTTCAAGAAACAAAATAATATATATATTATAGAAAAACACAATAAAAAGAAGAGATTATACAATAAAAATATATATTGGAGAATAATTCAAACACACTTACCTTCATATATAGTAGTAGTTGGAAATGATGATGATTTTAATAAAAGAATGTTGGAAATAATGATGATATTAATGAGAGCTAGTTTTGGTGTGGATTGGAAAATAAGGAAGTCCCAGATAGAAGAGATAACGAACACTAGTAGTGTTTATAAGGTAGAGGTATGGACCTGGGTGTGTCCCAAAGGATACCAAATTTTGTGAAGGGGCGATAACACATGTAAAATTAACCACCACAAACGCGCGCACGCCGCCGCTGCCGTATGGCTTGAGCCTGTCTTGGGCTAGTGGTGTATTATTTTTAGTATCCAGATAATTTTTAAAAAATATTTTTTATTTTTATATGATAAATGCATGCGTTTTATCTCATTGATACGTAAATACGTAATTGCCCTCCACCGAGTCAACATTAAATATCTGATCTAGTCAGTTCCTTGCCCTGATTTCGTGCATCTTTCTCGTTTTTTGTGACTCGCGCATCAGTTTAGAGCGCACGTTTCTGTGGTAGAAAAACCTAGAAAGATTGTAGCGCACATTCAATGAATCTGGACAGATGGATTGCACTTTTTTATCTGATTAGTTGTAGATTTCCACTAATAAATAGAGGGTTCTCCTCAGTTGAAAAAGTACACCAAAAGTTCTTCAAATCTTAGATTTTCTCTACTTCTCCCCATTTATTTCTTTTTCTTCTTTTTTTTTACAAGTGGTTGTTGTACCATATTACGAGTGGCATCCATTTGATTGCCATATTGAGGGTGTAATTCTAGAATGGTTTTCTACGGTGCAGTGGAACTTAAATACAGAGTATCTGAGTTGTTTTATCCTAGGGACTTTGTGGTTGATAGTTCTACCTTGCACAATTTAGACAATGCCACGAACGTCTTAAGAGAAGGACCTAGTCTGCGACTCAACCAATAATATTTTGGTGGCATAAATTGTTTTTTATCATTTTTTAAATTCAAAAAATAATAATTTTAAAACATTTCTTTTTGCCATATCTACCAACAAAATTAATGGGATAGGTTTTTCTTTTTCCGATGTCAATAAACTGTATAGTTTGAGAGATGTCACTTCAAACAATGGCAACAAAAGATGTTATTTATCTTAAGCCATGAAAAAGATTGCAGCGTTCTAAAAGATGATATTCTGTTGTTCAAGAAACAAGTGAACAAACAGAAAAGGATAACAACATTGTTGAATTAACCCAATGTGAACATAAAGATTACTTATGTAAGAATTAATAATCTGAAATAAACTTGCTAATGATATGTATGATGTTACTACAGTTCAAACGACAATACTACTAACCAGGTTTGGCATGGGTCTAAAGAAAAATATGATACTGAGGATTTGGAGCCAAAAAGTATGTTGTTATTCGTTACCTCAAAAGTATCAAACGACAGATGAGTAGATTAATGGAAGCTCACTCCCATGAAATCTAGTCTCTGATTATTAACAAACCGTTTCAGTTTTGAGAGATGTCACTTCAAACATTGGCAACAACAGATGTTATTTATCTTAACCATGAAAAAGATTGCCAACATTCTAAAAGATGACATTTCTGTTGTTCAAATAAACATGTGAAACAAAAAAAAGGATAAGAAAACTGGTGAATTAACCCAATGGGAACATAACGAATAACTTATGTAAGAATTATATTCTAATGAACTTGCTAATGATCTGTATGATTACTATAGTTCAAACGGCAATACTGCTAAACAGGTGTGGGATGGTCTAAAGAAGAAATATGATACTGAGGAAGCTGGAGCAAAAAAGTATGTTGTTAGCAGCTACTTAATATCAACTGATAGATCAATGGAAGCTCAGTCCATGAAATCTATAAAATTGCTCACGAGATCATCTGAAGGTATGTCCTTAATAAACAATTTCAAATTGCTTTTCTTATTGAAAAACTACCCCCTGCTTGAAAAGATTTAAAAAATTCTCTCAAACATAAAATAAAAGAATTCTCTCTTGAAAATATGATAATCCGCCTCAGAATTGAGCATTTAATATGAAAATATGTTATCCCATCAAGTCCTCTTATTATTAAATTGAGCATTTAATACACGGGACTTATGTGTTGACAATAATTCCTTCATGGATCTTTATTTATGGGAATGCTCATAATACTGTTTTGTTTTTATGTTACTTTTAATTTTAATTTTGCTTTTTCAGCACTTGTGTTACTTATATATGGTTTTTGACAAAGTTATATATATATATATATATATATATATTAGGTGTATCTCAATTTTCGCTGAGTCATTTAGATATTTTATATTTGATCATTTAAGTTATATTTTATTTATAAAATTAGTCATTTGTCTCATTTTCATATTTTAAAAAACATTCACTAAATTTTATAAATGTCTACATTTAACAATTTTCTCTACAAACTTTTAAACACGTGAATATACCTTAAAAACATGATAATAAAGTATATCTACATAATTAGTATCAATTAACTTCATTCACATGCAAAGTAGTTTGGAGAGTCAACTTAGACCAATTTGGTTATTCAAATTGTAAGCGTTACTCAAATATAAATTCTTAATTTTGTAAATTGGCAAATACATCGTTAAATTGTAAAATAATAATCAAAACAATCTATATTTAAACTTTTATCTTAAATATTATAAACGTGACGTGTTAATTGAATTATTTGAGTCCACCACATTGATCTCATATCATGTCACACTACGCGAAAAAACTGCATTTTACAGGCGCTTTTTAATCCATTACAGCGCTTTTTCAAAAAAAAAGCGTTGTGGAATCGAGCGCGTGTAAATGATACAACAACGGCTTTTAAAAAAGGCGTTATTTAAAACATGTAAATCATAACGCGCTCAATTGTTATGCACATTTTAACAGCGCTTTTCAAAAAGCACTGTAAACTGCACCCATTATATGAGTTTATGGGTCCGCTTTTAGAGCGTTTTTAACAAAAAGCGCTGTAAAATGCACACCCATTATATGAAATTATGGGTCTGCATTTTACAGCGCTTTTGTTGTACATTTTACAGCGCTTTCTCAAGAAAGCGCTGTAAAATGTACACCATTATAGCGCTTTACAACAACATTTTACAGCGCTTTTTAAAAAAAGCGCTGTAAAATGTGTTTTTTTTTTAAACGCTGTAAATTAATTATTTGAAATGAAAAACGTTTTTTAGCTTTTTATGGCATTTTTTTAGAAAGCTGTCTTTTATCTTTGTATCCAAAATTATTTTGATCCAAAATCAGTTCACAATCAGTGCACACAACAACAAAACATATTCAAATACCATAAGCAGTTCACACAATCAGTAGAACAGAAATCAGAACTCTGTAACTTAATTAACATATATGTAACTCTGTAACTCTGTAATTTACAACCTAATTAACTACATTCAGATACATATATATAACCTAATTTACAACCTAATTAACTACATTCAGATACATATATATAACCTAATTTACAACCTAATTAACTACATTCAGATACATATATATATATAACCTAATTTACAACCTAAACTACATTCAGATCCATATGCATGTTCATATATTGTGTCCTATGATCATTTACATATAATAACTAACAGAATATACATAATATGCACTAGCTACCATATAATATTCAGATCCCTTGCCCAGCAGCAAGCTATTTCCCAGAAAATCAAATAATTTGCATGTCAAGCACATACTGACACCAGTCTTCCTTTAATTCCATCAGATCTTCCTCAGAATATGATGGACTGGAATTGTCAAAGTACTGCAATATAAAAATTGAACATATTATATTAAGTTAGTATCAAATATATAGATAATTTATATATGAAAATCATATAATGAAAATACCGTACCGTTTCTGGGATAATAGTTTTATTCTTCTCAACAATCTCCTTCATGAATCTCAATACGTAGTACCCACAATCGATGTTATTTGTTTGACGAGGGCACTTTATTGGGATCCATGTAATGTTATTAGACTTTTGCTTCGACACTTTAGCACCTCTTTGAGCTCGAAAAACTTTTAAGGCACTATCGAATGAATAAATGTGATTATTATAGCATGAACAAACACATTATTTATATATATATATATGTAAGAAATAAATGAATATTACTTACGTGTCGAGCATAGTCTTTATTTCGGGGTGATTGCTGTAATTGCCGTGCACGGGATCCAAATAGTATATAACTTCAGAGACCGCATTGATTGCAAATAGCACCCAATGTGCCCTACAACAACAAAAAATTGGTTAAGCAATTTTGTTTATACACAACTAATAAATTAAATTCTCATCAATTAAAAAAGATAAAATTACGTACCCTGAATTATATGGTGCCAAGAACAATTTATCATTTTCTATATTTCCTAAAAACATATCTACAATGTATTTCTTTACATTGTCTGGATCGAGTTTCCACATCGACATCTTATGCGGAGACAAGAATGAGTATTATTGACCAATTTCCTCGTAGCACACGACCTTCTCGTTACAAAAACCTTCAATTGAAAATTTTCTAAACTAGATTAATTACCAAGTACATTTAATTAATTACCAATAAATGCAATTTTAAAAGTATTTTTTACCCTTACGTACAAGCTGATTTACAGTAGCACTCAGCTCCTTATGTTCGAGAAGTTCGTACATGTGCTTCTTTTCGAGATATTCAATATACTCATCTCCAAATATATCTTTATTCATGTGTACGGATGGCGAATCGTTGCTGCTGACCCATGTTCCTTTTATTTGGATGTCAAGACACGCCCTGTATTTTACCAAGGCGTGGCCTGACTTTTATTAGGGCAGGTAGTAGCTGCGACCGATTTCCCCGATCCAGATTTTTTGTTGCTGCAAGTTTGTTCAGCTTTATTACCCTCCGGCCTTTGTGATTTGGCAGCTCTATAACCTCCAATTTTTTAGGTTTGCTGTCATGTTTTTGGCTGTAGGGCGTGGTTTATATATTGGACCTACAAAAATGAGTAAAAGTTAGTTATTGAATCTGAAAAAATGACAAATCTTAGGCAATAAATTGACAAACCTTTTCGGGAGATGTAACTGATTTGTCTCTGGGAATCTTTTTTGGAGGGCAACAAGGTTTGTGGGCCATGCACGTAACTACCAATAGCGTGCTAAAGAACTGCATATCTCCATCGTTGTCTGGTATGGGCAACGGTGTAGTTGGTTCGAAAGCAACAGTAGGCGATACTTTGACATGGCCCGCGGGGATCGGAATATTGTGCAATACTTCTGCCGGAGTATTGTCAATATTCTTTTCCCACCTTCCGTTGAGTAGGCGAGGAAAGTATAGGACACATGTAGTGACACCCTAAATCAATAGTTAAAATAAGTACGATTAATATATAAGTTTGTTTAATACATAAGTAATTACATAAGCAAGTAGTAATTAATTACCTCGGGAATACTTTTCAAACCGACGTTGCAACTCGCGGTTTCACTCTCCATTTGTATTTCAGGTTGGAGCTGATCCGGAAGTTGCTTTGTCTTTATTCGTATTCACCAAGAGTGCCACTTGCTCTGTAGGATTCTGAGCTTCTCTAATACTTCCTCGTTGGAAGGTTTTTGGCGCTTCTCTTGAGGAAGAAAGCTTTTGGAGTTACGCCAAATCTTTCCCTAACTCGACCGGAATAACTCAGGACATATTAAACACTTTCCAAGAATGTCCTGCAAGTATCCTTGTTGCCCTCCGGATTTTCAGAACTTTGTTCAATAATTTCCTAAAAATACATGTAACATTAAAAAAGATAAGTTCAATAGCATTTTTAAAAAACAATATAAAAAATATTAAAGTGGATAATATACTTACACAAAGTTCTACAAACTTTTTTGACCATTTTCATTATCAACCACTCCGTCTTTGTTAACACGCGCTTCCTTCCATAAGATATGACGACCCAAGGGTTGATCGGCTTGGGGTCTTTTCTCTATTCGTTAAAATCATAAACCAAAATAATTACAAATTAGTTACACCACTATATGTTTATAATTAAGCATTATTCATTATTAAAGTTGATGTTTAATTACTTACAAGTTGTTGATCAAGGCGTGCATATCCCATGCGTGATTTCTTGTATGGGTGTTTGGATTGCTTGCCCATTTCGTGATTTGCCTTACTATATTTATATATAAAAAAATAGCAATTGTGTAAAAAATTTAAAATACGCTACGAATATGAGTATAAAACAAATGCTATAAATATCACTAACGACAAACGTGGTCAGAACGTTTGAAACAAATGCTCTCCATTTCATCCTTTGATATTATAATGTTGATATATTTTGGAGGTCAGCACTTGTGTTTCCTTCTCTATCTTTTAGATAGAAATTTGAGAGATGGGATCTAAATCCACGATGGATCTTTCCCAGCAACTCTCAAAACATAAGACTTTCGTCCCTCATCAAGAACAAAAAGTCGTCTGCAATGAAAAATTATAAGTAAAAGTATTTTACAGAAAAAAAATTATAAATGATCAAAGATATGATCAAAAAATTTACTTGAATGCATTCCATATAATATCTTTGCATCCTTCAACGCCTATCTCTCCAATTGTCTAATGTAATTGGAGACATTTGACGAACAACAGCCTCAATATAGCTTACAAACCATGGAGATGTTGGTCAATGGGCTGACCACTCTCATTCCAGCTAACCTAATAAACTCATATAGAAGTACAGCCCTACTAAACCCTAAAAAAGATAAAAATTCACACAGCAAAACAGCAGCTATTCAGGGTCATACCTCAAATTTAATCCCATTACTCCTGCTTTTCTAATGACTTTTTGCATGATAGTTGCACCACGTTTGAACTTCTTCTTCATAAGTCTTGTAGGTGCCAACCTTCTTCATTTTGACATTCTATATCTTTGCTTGTATCCATTAACTACAACAAGTCAACATGTAGTTTAGTATATAACATCAACAAGCTCAACATACATCATGCATTATTATAACAAGCTCAAACATGTATCAGTATATCTTAAAAAAGCTCAACATGCATTTAATGATTACAAAAAATTAATAACATCAATACCTGAATAATGGTTCGAAGAAAGGATGAAATGTGAAGAAAGAGGGAACGCAGAAAAGTTCACAGAAATATGGTTCACAAGAAATACGGTATTTGAAGAAATACGTAATGAGGGTTACGTATTTCAATGAAAATATATTGTGTGAAATGGGAGAGATGATCTTGGATGGAAATAAGGTTCGAAATGAAGGAGATGATCGTGGAAATAAGGTTCGTAATGGACGGGATGATAGGTTTGCAAAAGAAGAGAAGAACGATTAAGGTTGAGATGATAGTGAAGTTACGTAATGAAGAGGAAACTGAAGTGGTTACTGTTATATATACGTAAACCCTTTTACGGCGCTTTTTTATAACCCTTTTACAGCGCTTGTTTAAAAAAGCGGCTCTAAAAGGCGTTTATTTAATTTTTTAAAAGGCTTTTACATGCTTTTCCCAATAAGCGTTGTAAAGACCTCATGGTTTTATTAATTTATATATAAGACCCGTTACAGCGCTTGTCAAATAAGCCTTGTAAAAGGTCTCTTTATTTATTTTTAAAACAGAAATTTTACAGCGCTTATTTGGAAAAGCGTTTGTAATAGACCTCCTTGTTTATTATGTATTATGAATGTTTTTTTAAAGCCTTTACAGCGCTTTTTTAAAAAACGCTGTTAAAAAATGTCGTTTTCTTTTATTTTTAAACAGTATTTTACGACGCTTATTTGGAAAAGCGCTGTAATAGACCCTCCTTGTTTTATTATGTTATAATGAATGTTTTTTTTAAGCCTTTTTAACATGCTTTTTTAAAAGCGCTGTTAAAAGGCCTTATGTTTTTGTGTTTTGTTATGTTATTTTTTAAAACAGCTCAAATGCAAAAACCCACATAGTTAGTAACTGGTCACCACCAAAATCTCTTCCTCTTCACCAAACTCTTCTCCTTTTATGGCATCTTTTTCACAAACATCAAAGCTTACTCTTTCACAATTCAATCTCTACCTCAACACCCTTTTTATCTCTTTACATTCCCTTTTCCTTCTTAAATCGAAACTTGGTATTCAGGTTCGATTGCCATGTTGCGAAAAATGGGTTTGAGTCTGATGTTTTTGTTAACAATGTGTTTTTGAGGATTCCCATGATGCGTACAAGGTGTTTGAAGAAAATCCTGTTAGAGATAGTCATGTTAGGTGTCTGATAATTATTATTAATAAAGCTTTTTACAGCGCTTTTTCAAATAAACGCTTTAAAATTCATTTTTACTTATTTTTCAAAAGGGTCTTTTACAGCGCTTTTTATAAAAGCGCTGTAAAAGACCTCAGTATGTTATTTTTGTGTTTGGTTTTATTTGGGTTCAATTTTGGATGACTGTAACTGATCAGACATTTATTTCCAATCGAATTGGCACTTAATTTACATTATATAAGTGACATTAGTAGCAAACTGTGAGATGTTATAACTAGGATCCCAATATGCTGGTATGTATGGTTTGATTCCAAAAGCTTCTGATATGAATCCTGTTGCTATTCTGCCCATATTAGTATAAAACAACTCAATTCAAATTACATGCATATTATCACAATAATTCAGATTACATGCATATTTATCACAATAATTCAGATTATATTCATATTTATCACAATAATTCAGATTACATGCATGGCTTATATAAAACAATTAAACATATACATTAAGATGCCCTTCTTCTTTTCCTGGTGGCATTCACATTTGTTTGTCCATGGCTAATTGTCCAAAATTATTAAATACACAATTCCTGGTGTAAATATTTCATGGCTAATTGTCCAAAATTATTAAATACACAATGTACAATTACTCAAAAATTCATCGTTTGATTATGATTAATTTTATTGGCAAATCTGTTGATGGAAAAATGAAGTTGATGTGAAATTAACATGGATAAGCCACATATCAATTATAATGTCTCATCAAAATATCTAACAACAAAATATTACAAAATAACTATTTTAATTGATATTTTATAATGCAATTGATATATTTGCATATTCACAAAATTCAATGATTAATTTGATCAACGCTTATCATTTTAGGGACCAATTTTCATATTCACTCCGATGTTTTGATAAGATCTTAATATTTCATCACAATAATTCGAAAAAATTGTCAAATTTGCGTAATATAATATTAACTTAAAGACCAATTATGCAAACTGAATGTTACTTAAATGACCATATAAAAAAAAAAATTAAAGGACTAAATATATATTTAAATTGTGTTTGGGTACATACCTAATTTTCCTAGCTACCACCATTACATTTTTCTGTCACCGTTTTTCTTATGACTTCTTGCTCCAGTTATCCACTACTGTGCACGTTACACTATAGTCCAACATCCCTCCCTTGTTAGGATAAACGCTCATGGTACTTTTGTGACATTATATTAGTTCATAAACATTCGAAACTACATTCACATCTTTCTTCTAATAAATTTTATAATCTATTAAATAATGTATAATCCCATAAAATTTATGTGTACTTCATTATTTGCATACCATTGTTCATGAATACTTAAATTGAAGATATGTCTGATATCCGACACGTGTTGACATGACACTGACACATATGTTCAATCACTTTCATTTTCTCAAATTACAATCTATTTGTGTCTGTGTGTTAGTGTCGTATTCAGTGTCGATATATGTTGTCGGTGCTTCATATGTATCCCTCATTATTTGACAATAGCCTTACTATTTGAATGTATAGAGAAGTATTTTTTAATGTACCATATAATTTACTTCCAATGGCTCACCACAAGCTAAGCAAAGCTCTCTCGTCCTCTCGTCCTAAAGAGCTGATATGATCTAACCAAATTGTCATAGATAATTGTAAATTTTTGTTCAACAACTCCAACAACTATAAGTTATCAAATTTAAGGTATGATACTTTAAAAATTTAAATCAATAAGAAGATATAAATTGGATAAGCTTGAGATCATACTGGCAACACCAAGATTAGGTATATTTTGCTAATTGGATCATTTTATTTTGTGTTGTGTCCTATGTTTTTTACATTAGTAGTGTAGACATGTTAATGTCCATATCGTATCAGGTGTCAGTATCAGAGTCTTGTGTGTTTTATAGATTTAACTCAACATTGATGTTAATATTGCCTTTGTTTCTGTTGCACCATTTTTATAGTTTTGTGAATTCTTCTTTTGTTCCACTCACTAACACTATACATATCACTCTTACACTCTATACCACATGGCATTGCATAATAGGTCTGATGGTAGTTCAACAACATAGTAACCTTTCCATTCCTAAAATGTTTTTGTTCTTGTGTATCAGGTTGCCTAGTGTAATAGTTACTTTTAATAGTTACTATCAATTAATATATATTGAAGTTGAATTTAGTGTTGTCAAACAGATAGTAGAAAATTGTGAATTGTTTAAATTCTGTAATGGTATAGTGCAATAGCATAGTGCAACAACGTGCTATAATTGCTATTAGACAATATTTTTGTACTAAATATCATATTTAATAATAATAATTTGTTTAAATTTTATTTTATATTATTGAACAAGAAAAATAAAAATAAAATCAAAACGAAATAATATAAAACAATAAAGCTGCCTAATGTTGAAAGGAGATACTTCGTACATATGCATTGCTACTTAAAAAAAAAAAAACCATAAGTGCAGTTCTTTTTTACCAATTCATAAAAGCTACCTCTTCTAATAACTACCACAAACATCAACCTACCTCTTCTAATAATTTTTTATTTAAAAAGAACTACACCCCAATACAATTTGACTACACATTGTATTTACACTATGATATAGCACAAAAACGCTGGCGCATTTGTTAAGAAGAGATGAAAGAAGGGAAAAAACAAAGATGAAATCGGAAGAAAATTAAGAATGGAAGAAATTAAGAATGGAAGAAGAAGAGAAGAATGCATACTTTGTACATAATAGCCTATTTTCAAGGTCATTTGTATCGGATATTGGGCTCCCTTTCTATGTGGAGAAAAGTCAAATATTGTAGTCCAGTGTGGAGTAAACCCTATTCCCGATTTTATAAATCAGCTTCATAAAACATCATTGCGCATTCGTTAACCTTTGGATCGGGCTGATTTTTGGACAGAAGTTCGAAATATTCAGGTCTTCGTTTTCAACAGTCGGATCGGCGAAACGACTGCTAGAGAGGGAGAAATTGTGCTTGCACAGCAGAAGCGTTTTTGGGTGTTTTTCTTCTTGTTTTTCATTTGCAGGCTTTATTGCTTTGTTGTTTTGGCTAGTTGTAGGCACACTATGTGCATCATTATTGAGACTTCTCTTGTATCCTTATTTGATTATAGTGAAGCTATTTCTTTAGTCTGGATGATCCATGGTTCTTTTACCTTCGCATTGAGAGGTTTTCCACGTTAAAATATCAAAGTTCATTGCGTCCTTTATTTTGATTAATTGCTGCCATATATTTGTTATTGTTCCTCATGGTTCTTGCCATTAGGGAATTTTATATCCGTTGCGTATTACTTTTATAGTGTTTTTTGTGTTTATTCCCCATCAGAGTGGTATCAAAGCCTAGTTGAAGGGCTATTTGACTTGCTTGAAGGATGGAGGCAAATATGAATATAAAGATGGTAAGCTTGAATGGTACTAATTACGATTTGTGGAAGGCCAAGTGATTTTTTTTTTTTTTGAAGAAAATGTATTTTCTTATTTTCTCTAAAAATCCAGTTGATAAATCTACGGAAGAATGTGATTTTGAACATCAACATGTATGTGTTTTTGTTAGTGCAATATGTAGAATATAATGTTTATAATCATTATTGCTAATGAGACAGATGCAAAAAACTATGTGGGATAAGATAGAGACTTTGTTTGCCTCTAAAATCAGGGAATAATAAATTATTCTTACTGAATAGTTTCATAAGTTTGAAGTATAAGGAGGAACGTCTATTTCGGACCACTTGAGGATGAATTTCAGGGCTCCTTGATCAAATTTATGGAATGGGTATTTTACTATTATCTTTACCAGAGTCTTGGAAATATTTCGGATTTCGTATAACGAGTTCAACTCCTAATGGTGTTGTTTCTTTGGAAACGTCTAAGGGTGGTGTTTTTGAAATGAGGAGATGAGAAGGAAGCACATGGTTCTTCATCTCAATCTGAAGTTCTTGTCACTGAAAATAGAGGGAGAAGTCAGAAAAAGAACCTAATGGTAAGAAAATAGCAGAATTGTCATAGAACAGGGCAATATACAGAAGAATTGTTTATGTGGAAAAAGGAGAACAAAGGCAAGAAGGGTAAGCTAAAACAAAGGGGTCGTGAAGATGATAGTGATGATGATCGTGTTAATACTGCTACTAGTGATGATCTTGTTATTCTTTTGTGACTATGAGTCAATTAATCTTGTATCTGAGGAGAGCATGTGGATAATTGATAGTGGTGTTACACTAATGTTACACCGAGGAAGGAGTTCTTCACTCTTAATACTTCAGGTGACTTTGGAGTTTTTGAAGATGGGTAATGATGGTGTTATATAAGGTAATTGTGTTGATGATGTATGCTTGCAAACAAACATGAGAATGCAATTGTTGCTTAAAGGATCAAACATGCTCTAGATGTCGCTTCAATTTGATCTATTGTGCATATGCTTGATGTAAGTGATTTTTGATAATATTTTGCTTTCTGGAAAGTGGAAATCAGTAAAGGTAACTTGTTGTGACTAGAGGAGAGAAAATTAGTAAACCTGTATTGGACAAAAAGCTTGTGTTGCAGACAGTGTGAATGTCGTGGATATAGAATCATCTTTGTCGCAGCGAAGGCTTAGCCATCTTAGTCAAAAGGGGTTAAATTGCTTAGCTAGAAAGGATGTGCTTCCAGACTGAAGAAATGTAGATTTGGAGAAATATTCTCACTGCATGATCTGTAAACAGACTAGAGTATCCTTCAAAAGGCATCATCCCTCTAGAAAGTCAAAGTTGCTTCAGTTGGTGCATTCTGACGTTTGTGGCCCTTTAAATGTAAAATCTTTTAGTGGTGCACTATATTTTGTTACTTTTATTGATGAATGTTCCAGAAACTATGGGTTTATGTTCTAAGACAAAAAGACCAATAGTGTTGGAGAAATTCAAACAATTTCATGCTTTGGTTGAGAGGCAGACATGGCAAGAAGCTGAAACGTGTTTCGTACTGACAACAGTGGTGAGTATTTCTTGGACCCTTTGATTTCTATAATATCACATGAAAATACTCCTCCTAAAACTCTCAATTGAATAGTTTAGCAAAGAGGATGAATCATAGCACTTGTTGAGAGAGTGAGGTGGATGCTCTTTGAAGTTAAGCTGCCTAAACATTATTGGGGTGAGGCATTGTACACGGCAGTGCATGTCATTAATCTTACTCCTATTATCGCTTTTGAATAGTGAGGTACCAAACAAGGTATCGTTTGGCAAGAATGTCAAGTATGATCACTTGTGAGTCTTTGGTTGCAAGGCTTTTGTGCATGTTCCGAAGGATGAAAGATCCAAGTTGGATGCAAAGTCAAAGTAGTGTATCTTCATTGGTTTATGGTGAGGATGAATTTGGCTACAAATTGTATGATCCTATAAACAAAAAAAGGTTATCAGAAGTCGTGATGTAGTTGTCATGGAAGACCAAACTATTGAAGACATTGATAAGGTGGAGAAGATTACACCTAAGAGAAATTACGTCTTAGCTTATGGTGATCCAGTTCAGTCACGTGTTCCTGATTTGGATACTAATAATGGTAATGTTGAGAATGACAAGCCACGTGATTGTGTTGATGATCATCAACTTAGAGATGAGGTAAATATTCTAACTGGTGAAGATCATGAGTTACCACGCGATGAGAATCTTAGTGATGCTTCTGAATTATCTCAAACCCAACTCAAGAGGTCTAAATGCAGATACAACCATCTACCAAGTATGTTCTTAACGAGTATGTGAAATTTGAATGATGAAGGGGAACCTGAGTATTTTCAAGAGGGCCATGGAGAGTGAAGAAAGTCAAAAGTGTTTGGATGCAATGCATGATGACAATGAATCCTGCATGATAATCAACTTATGATTTGGTGAAATTGCCAAAAGTCAAAAGGGCTTTGTAAAACAGGTGGATCTATAGAGTTAAAAATTGAAAGTAAACTCAATGTCTCCGAGGTATAAAGCTAGATTAATGGTGAATGGATTCCATCAAAGAAATAGTATTGATTTAATGAGATTTTCTCACATGTGGTAAAAATGTCATCAATTAGAACCGTGTTGAGTTTTGGCAACTACTCTTGACTTAGAGTAGAGCAATGGATGTTAAAAACGGTTTTCCTTCATGGTGGTTTGGAGGAAGAGATTTACATGACTGAGCAACCTGATGGTTTTCTTGTTGAAGGCAAGGAAGACTATGTGTGTAGACTAAGAAAGAGTCTATATGGTTTGAAGCAAGCTCCATGGCAATGGATACAAAAAAGTTGAGTCTGTTAGTATGACCAAGGATACATGAAGACTACTTCTGACCATTGTGTATTTGTTAGAAAGTTTTTTAACGATGATTTCATTATCCTGTTATTATATGTTGATGACATACTTATGTTGGAAAAACAATTTCCAAATTGATAGGTTAAAGAAGCAGTTGGGCGAGTCCTTTGCCATGAAAGATATGGGAGCATCTAAACAGATTATTGGCATAAGAACCATGCGTGACAAAAGGAGAAATTTTTTTGGATGTCACAAGAACACTATATTGTAAGAGTGTTGCAAAGGTTAGAGATGGAAAACTCCAGCTGTAAGTATTCCTCTTGCGCTCAATTTAAGTGAGTTCTAAACAAAGTCCTTCTAGTGAAGATGAGAAAAGAGACATGGAACGAGTTCCTTATGCTTCTGTTGTGGGGAGTTTGATGTATGCAATGGTGTGTACAAGACCAAAACATTGCGCATGTTGTTGATACAGTCAGTAGATTTTGTCAAATCCAGGTAGAGAGCATTGGAATGTTGTAAAATGGATTTTGAGGTATCTTCGTGGTACTACATGTATGAGGCTTTGTTTTGGAGGTGACAAAACCTATTTTGGCGGGGTACTCCGACTCAGATATGGCTGGAGATAGTTGACTCGAGAAATCAACATCAGGCTTACATGATTAAAATTGCAGATGGAGTTGTGGCTTGGTAGTCTAGATTATAGAAACTGTGTAGCATTTTCTACAACTGAGCAGAGTTCATTGTCATTACTGAAGCTGCAAAGAGTTGATTTGTTGAAGAAATTCTTGCAGGAGCTTGGATTTTTTCAGGAACAATATGTATTATTGTCAATATTGGGTCGGCTAGAGTACCAGTACAATACAAGTAGAAACTCTCTCCAAACTAAGGCAAAACGCTCAACCAAATGAAAACCAATGCGATGTTCTATCCTAGATCACCTGGACCCCTCATCACTATCGTTGGATTGACCCTAGCTCAACACCGCTATAGTACCCCAATTTTGTTCAACTTATTAAAAATAATCAAAAAGTAATAATATCTATTTTATTATAATATATCAGATTTTATAAAAACTTATATATATATATATATATATATATATATATATATTTATGTATTCATAATTATCAACCACACACAAAAAAAAGTATAAAATAAATAAATAAAATTATATTAATATGTAGGTTCATTTTGTCCAATCAAAATTACAAAAGCCAAATTAAAATTACAATTTTAAACATTAAAACCAAATCAAATTACAATTTTGAACATTAAACCAATCAAATTACGAATTTTAAACATTAAAACCAATCAAATTACAATTTTAAACATTAAGCCAAATCAAAGTACAATCTTAAAACAAAAGTCAATTTTTTGCTTATGATGCCTTTGCTTTCTGCTAGTTTGTCTTCTTTTGTTTTCTGTTGTTGCACTGTAATATGACAAAAATGGTATGTATGAATTAAGTAATGAAAAAATCAACTCCCTTTGCAAAGAGACAAACTTCTGAGTTTAAAACAAACAAAAAAAACTAAAAGGCAGGTTATGTTAGATCCATGTACAAAGCTAACCAAAGCTGCAAGTAAAAAAGCTCTTTAGTCCCAAAAGTCAGTTCTATACAGCAGATGAACATAATCAGATAAAAATAATTAAGGCTTAAACATTAATGCATCAGATGTGCAGAAAAATCATATTATGAGCAAAAGAAGTTAAAGCATCAAACTGGAAATTAATAGGGAAGCAAAGACAGAGCAAGAAAGCAACTAAATATTTGAAAAAAAAACTCTATAAATGCATCTTCATTTGTTTTCAAAAGAGAGAGGGGATCTTTAACTTAAAAAAAAAATACATATAAAGAAGAAAAGGCAGAAACCGGAGGGAGTGTATCAGTAACAAGAAACAAATAGAAAGCGTCAAGGTATATTTTTTTTCTCATGTACAAAAAATATGTTGTTTTTTTATCTTCACCATATAATTATGGTCTATCTTTTGTTTTAAAAAAAAATGTAGATTTTTTATTTGTAAAAGCAAAGATTAAGATAGCATAATAAACGAAACATAAAAATAAAACTAAAAATATGAATATGTGATGATGTGTCCTTGTCGTTGCCACTGTCCTGATTATTTTTTCTTTTTCTTTTTCCCATGTGTTCATGATTAGTATTTGGAAAATGAACGGAGAATGGCTGGAAACGTGCGAAACCATATTGGATCACTCTAGTGCGGTACGAAGCCACTATCGCCGAGTCAGTGAAGAAAGAGCTCTGTTGGGTGCCAACGCTAGCATTCACACTAAGAATCTACTTCCAACCTTTAACACTTGGTCGAGCAAGTCAAAATAGCCTTTTGTTTCCAGCCCGTCTTGTGCCTTGTTCTTCTGCAACCCAACCTCTCTTAGTTTGTAATGCGGCCACCTCTTTGTAACTAGGATTTTCTAGTTTTTAATGTTTTGACCTTTTTTTTTTGTTAGGTTAAGTTGGACTTGAGTTCTAAACAAAAACAAAAACTTGTTCATGTAAGCTTAGCCCATTTAACTCATTAACTTTTTTTACTTTTATTTTTAAAAAGGTTAATTTGCTTCATAAACTTAAATATCAAATTTTTCATAAATAAATAAAAAAAACACAAACAAATATTTCATTAAAGATTAACTAAATGTGACAATATTTTTTTTTATCTTTGAGTTATTAGAACACAAGTTGTGACAACTTGACGGTTCTAAATTTCATCTTCACAGATAAATTAATAAATTAAAAACTCGTAAACAAATTTAATACATAAAAATTATTATTAAAGGTTAACTAGACTTACATCTTAAATCCATGTAGAGTACTATATATCACCTGATAATTCTATAAACTTATTTTTTAAATAAATAAAAAATATATAAAATCAACTTTTTAAATTTAATTTAATTAGATGTGAATTTTTATATTTTTTTTTTATTTTTGAGTTGTTAAGACACAAGTTGTATCTACTTGGTGATTTTGAAACTCAATTTTAAATTCAAAAATAAAATAAAATATTCTTAAAATGATTAACTAGATGAGATATCTTTTTTTTTGAGTTTTTTGAAACAAGATTGTACAGCTTGATAGTCCTAAAACTCACATTTCAAAATAATTTTTTCAAGTCAAACAAGCTATCATCTTCTTTTCCCATCAAATATTTTTTTTTATAACAAACCAATTTTCTTAAATAAAAAAAAAAGGATCAACGCATCCACATTTTCTACCCAAGAACTACGTAGCTTTGATTTCTCCATCGCATCGCGAGATATGTAGGAGCAAGATCACACTATTGTCAAGCACATTAAAAAAAATCTCTCTTTTTTTAAGCACGCATTTATTTTAATAAAAAAACAATTGATATTCATATTTAATAATAAGGAGAAAATAAATATATTTAAGTTAATATTAATTATGCACAATATAATTATAGATAACAGTATTTTAACGGATATCGTAGGATGCTAATACCTTCCCTACGCATAATCGACTCTCGAACTCAAAATTTGATTTCAAATACCATTTTACTTTTAAGAGTTTCCCAATAATTTTCTCTACTTTAAAATAAAAACTTTGGCGGCGACTCCATTGGAATTCGAGAAACCCTATAATATTAGGCCGCAATAACTGGCGACTCCACTGGGGATATTTTGGAGAGCCAAACCTACATAATTAATTGTACCTAATTTTTTAAACTTTTTATTTTATTTTATATTTGTTTGTTTTCGTTTCTTTTAAATTTATGTTTTATTATTTCTTAATAAGTATTAGCTGACAGTATAATAATCTTTTAAGCTAGTTATTTAATCTTTATTTATTTACTTATTTAGTTATTTATTTATTTTTGTATTTGTAAATATGTTTTATTTGCATTATGGAGCTATTGAATTATACTTATTCTTACACCATACACTTTTACTAAGACAACACACTTATTGAGTGAAAGTTATACTCGGGTTTGAACAAACTTAAGTTTAGTTTTGAGGTTGCATAGTGGTACCCTTCTTGATGTACGTCATATTTGGTTAGTATGAAGATATGAATTAGAGTTTGATCTTGCTAAGGGTATTGCCACTCCCAAATAGTTTACCTATTGTTGTTGATAATATTCCAAATATAGGATTTTGGCTCTAGGAACCAGTGTTTATAACTATAGAGCCACCCTTGTGAGAGTTTCACTACATAAGACAATAAACCCTTTCATCATAAAAATATCCATATATGCAAAAAAAAAACCTCATACATTCATTCAAAACTTTATATGTTCACAAAGTCATTCTACATAAGTGCATTCATATCTCATGACATTGTTTCTTTTGAAAATGAATTGGCATTTTGCATCAATTTTTAGGATTGTTGGGGACAATGAGATCAGAAAAAAAGAAAAACTTTACTTTTAAAAATTCAAGCAACCTGATTTGAAAAGTTTAAGAGACAATCAGCAATCAAATGAAAATCATACAACGCGAGAGTTTCTTTCACAAATATGGGAAGATCCAAAATCTCTTGGCAGTGAATGTGCAAACATGGGCCCTCACGACATTTGCTCCAGTATTAAGACTTCTCTAAGATGTTTCACCTATTCATGACCTTCAGTTGTCCCGACATTAGAGGAATTTGAACGAATATTGGTTACTCTCCTAGAAATGGAAATTCTTATCGATATACTGGGGCAACCACTGAGTTTGAGTGCAATTGTTGAAGTGTTTGAATATCGACATAAGAGAGTTGGCAAAGTAAAAAAGAGGAAAAATGAGCTATTCATGGTTTTCAAGAAAATATCTAGAGTAAAAGTGCTTAGGTTTTAACCGTTAAAAAAGAATAGGGTAATTTTATAAATGAATTGGCTCTCATTATCTATGGTATTGTTTTATTCCCAAACCTTGATAATTTTGTAGATTTTGTTGTCATCAAATGTCTTTTTAGCTTTTAACAAAAATAAACAAAATCCAGTTCATGTGGTTCTTTGTTGATGTATACTATTCTCTGCATATGCGTCACGAGAAGAAAGGGGGTACAATTTTGGTGTTGTATTCACAATGTAGTATACTTGTTTCATGTCTCATATCTTCAAGAAATTGTAATCATGTTAGAGTTAAAAGTAATCATGAATGGGCTCAGAGTATGGCTAGCTTACTGGGGACACAATTTTCATGGTATAGTCATAGAGAACAAAGGGTGGAGGAAGTTAATATGCCAATGCAGAGATTTCCCAAATGTAACCTCTCAGTGGGAACCCAAAGGATGTATTAATTACAATCTGACTGTAGCTCTGAGATAGCTTGGCTACCTATGTTAGAGAAACCAGATTGATAAGTCGTTGAAAGCTTTTATTTTTCACAATACGAATATAGTAGACCCCTCGCCAATTTTGCGAAGGATAAGTCGAGCTTGGGAAATAATCATTAGAAAAGGAAGAGTACTCGGATGTAGAAGCTGCAACACAAAAGAACCTTATCAAAAAATGGGTAAAGAAAAGAGTCCAAGAAACAAGTTGTCTTTCCACAGTGCACCCTCAAGTGATCAAGAAATACCTGAACCTACCCTTGTTACCATGAAGAAAAAGAAGAACTCAAAGCATCAATTGTTAAAATCTAAAGAGGAGAAAAAAGAGCTACAAGTGAAGTTAGAAAAAGTCTCCCAAGAGAACAAGAACTTACGATCAAAAAACACATGTAAGAGTCAGTTTATTGAGATTAGCAACCAGAGGTTGAAAATTGAAAAAAGAGAAAATAAACTTGACATATAGGATTAATTACATGCAACTGTTGAAGAGGCCTATAGTGGAGCAGTTGCGGACAAAATCAGCAAGCTCTGAGAGGAACATAAAAAAGGGAGTTTGAAGAGTTAAAGAAACAATTAAAGAAATGCAGCTAGTACGAGAGTCAAGTAAGGAATGAGAGGCAACACAAAGAAGAAATTGAAGAATTATTCTCTAAACATCAAGAAGCACTAAAACAGAAATGGATAATTTCTAGTGAATTGAAGAATTACATTGATTACCCAGAAAAGGTCTATAATGACTTAAAGGATGAAGCCGTATATTATTGGAGAATTTTTTTTATGATGTTGCTAGGTCAGTTGAAGAATCAAAGAGATCTTATAAAGAGCTAGAAGATAAGGCAACATTGGAAGACTGCTTTTTCAAAGTAGGCAATGCTTAGCTAATCCAGCAATCATAAAAATTCCAAAGCATCTAAGAGATATTGATGCGGTAATGCATGCCGCTCATAACTCCAGTTAAAGTCTATAAGTTCGTTGAATATGCAAAAATTAGTAGAAGAATTGGAAGGAGAAGATTGATGTTCTATTAAAAGAGAAGATTGAAATCCCATAGTCAATTGTAGTTTTTAATTTGTGATGTAATCTTTTTTTTTATCATGAAGGATTTGATGTTTTGTTACCGATCTCCATATTTTCTTCACTAATAATCGTTTTCATTAAAAAATTTATGTAAGGCTCATGATTCCCCAACATCCAACTATCATAATTAACTAATTTTTTTCTCTTCATTCATTCATATTTAATACGTTATCATAAATTTATTTATTTATGTAATCAAAACAGAAAGAAAAAAAATCATTAAGAATATTTTCCTAACACCCTTCTCGTACTCGCGCGCACTCCCAAGATCACGGATGAACTTGAGAAAAACCAGAAAGTGATGAGAGTTGATGTTACCATTGAAGATAAGGTTGATCGAATCCTATAAGCTATAAAAGACTTTGGCAAGGAAGGAGAATACATATGGTAATCCTCCAACTGCAAAGAAGAAAACCAAGCCACTCATTCCCATCCACCACGTTTTACCCCAACTACTCACAGTTTCGTACACAGTAATGCAATTTCCTTATGTATAGTCTCCTACTCGTTATACTTGGTCTTTAGTCATCAACTCCATGGACAATCAACCCAAAACCACTAAACTATCACACACCAAAACCTAAACCATCATAAATTCAATCTCATATGGGCTATGTGCCAACCCAAAAACATTATACCCTCTGGAAATATTCCATTAAGTGCATCCCCAAGTACCCCAATGTTGAATGCTACAACACATTGGCAACAATCCTTATTTATCAGTGAAGATACCACGATCGAAAGAAAAATTCGCCTGTTTTAGAGGAACGGATAAAAGTAATTGAAGGAAGTAATGTCTATGATCTTCGAAACTTTTTGATATGTGCTTGAGGTTTTTGATGTGGAGATCCCTTCAAAATTCCAAGGTATTTTGAGTTTGAAAAATACAAAGTGTCAAAATTTCATGATCATAATGAAAAATTATCATTCATTTTTTTCAAGACAGATTGAGCGGGCATCATTTAAATTGGTATATGCATTCGTCGAGCGAAATCGATTCGTTCGTGGAAAGATTTTGATGATGCCTTCTTGAAACAATACATGTATAAACATTGACATAGTCCTGGTAGGATGCAATTGCAAAATTCATCAAAAAAAAAGGACAATGAAAATTTAAGAGAATAGCACAAGCTGGAGAGAAGTGGTCATCGCAAGTAGATCATCCTTTATCTGAAAGAGAAATGGTTTGTATGTTTAAGGATACTCTCTGTCGCCATTTAATGATAAGATGATTGGGAGTATGTCATCAAACTTTTCTGAATCATGTTCGATAGAGAAAGAGTAGAAAGTGGCATGATGAGTGGTAAGATTGTAATGTGGAACGAGTGGAACGAGAAACCCCATATGGGATTTACAAAGAAGAAAGAGGGGGATGCTAACGCTGTAATGGCAAACCCATAGAGTCTCTATTCTCCAGCCTGAATTTTTATCAACCTCACAAATTTTCACCTCAATACCCCAAATTCCTCTACAGTTCTCTGATCCATATGTGGTTTGCACCTCACAAGCTTCATACCCCAATTTTACCCTTCAAGACCACCTTATTTCAACCACCCTTGTCCAACCAGCACCTGTCACAATTTTCCCCAACAAAACCAATGGAACCAAGAATCCAATTCCTGGATCACTACAAACCACCAGATTAAATCGAGAAGAGAAGATAACTCGTTTTGACCGATTCCACGTGAAATACAACCAATTGTTGCCTCACCTACTCCAGAATTCAATGGTAGTCATAAGACCAATGATACCTCTGGAACCACCATTCCCGAAATGATATAACCCAAACGCCAAATGTGAATACCATGCAGGAGTCATAAGGTATTTTGACGAAGATTGTCAAGCCCTAAAATCTAAAGTGCCAACTCATAGTGGGAAAAATGCAATAATTTTCCAAGCACCGGTCTCTTTTCCTTATGAAAATAACAAGGCGTTACCATAGAATTATAAAGTCACATCCCATTTAGTCAATCATCAATTAGGTGATACCATTAACCCTCAAGGTATTGAGGTCACCAATATTTCAGGGATTCCTGAATAACTTAGGAAAAAGAAGGGTTATGGAGAAAAAGGAAAGAAGTTGTGTATCATGCCATAAAAGGACCAGAAACTTGCAAAAAGACGGTGCTTGAAGAAGAAGCTAACGAATTTTTGAAGTTTATCAAGAAAAGTGAGTATAAGGTGGTAGATCAACTAAATCAAACTCTTTTTGAGATATATGTTCTTTCTTTTTTATTAAACTCTATAGCGCATAGAAGGGCACTAATGAAATTTTTAAATGAGGCTCATGTTGCTCAGGATATCATTGTTGACCAGTTTGATGGAGTTGTCGGTAATATCACCGCAAATAGTTTCTTGAGTTTTAGCGATGGTGAATAACCAGCCGATGGGATAGAGCATAATAAAGCATTACACATCTCTGTGAAGTGTCATGATCATATTCTTGCACGGGTGCTAGTAGATAATGGTTCGTCATTGAATGTCATGCCAAAATCAACACTCTTAAAACTATTTGTTGATCGAGCCTAAATGAAGCCCAGTGCTATGGTGGTGAAAGCATTTGATGAATCAAAGAGACAAGTTGTTGTTGAAATTGATCTTCCGATTCAAATCAGACCCCATAACTTTGGAATAACCTTCCAAGTGATGGATATTAAATCGGCGTACAGTTGTCTTTTAGGGAGATTGTGGATCTGGTGTCCAGCAAGTGACTAGACTCTCCATGGAATATACTCTTAGTCCACCAAGTGATCGGAGTGTTAGGATTGAAGCTATGATAAGTAAGTCATCTATCTTAGTGTTACATCGAGACATAGTGGATTCCATGTTCATTGTAAGCATTAGAGCAGTGTTATCGCAGGGTGAATGATCGACTACCAAAATTATCTACTACATCATTTTATTCTCTCAATCGATGGTTGGAATGATCAGTATTGGTTATTTGGGGCTTTAAAATAGAATGACTCTGATATGTAGGATAGTACGGGTCTAGAATATTACATACCAAAGCTGATATCAGAACATGCTATGCATACATAAGAGAAAGCATCGATGGAGATTGGGAAACTCAGGTACCAACTCAACAAGATTCAGTTTTGTACATGGGAATCACGTCAATTGTTATCCTCATATATGTGATCAGGTGGTTCTTGCGGAAAAGGATCGTGTTGATGATGATACCCTCAAATTGTTGTACCCTTGTCCTCCAAACACCAGTCTCAATAATTGGAAGATCATCGAGTTTCCCGTGTTTGTTAATTCATGTTCAAAGTAATTATGTATTTTAACTCTTTTTGCTCTGCCCAAGGCTATAAGATAACTAGTTAGGGCACATGTATTTCAATTTCATACTTATTATCAATAAATGCATGTTTGAATTCTCCAACTGTTTTTGTTTTTCTCTTTTAATTTTTTTAGTGATCTTTAATCATATTGTCTTTTTCCTTTTCCTCTTAATTTAAACAATGCATAGTTGAAAATGAACATGTTGAAAATAACAACGCTAGAACCCCTTCTTGTAATTTTGAACTCCCAATTAATCACGCTGATGAGGATTGTGAAGACGATTGTGAGCCTCCCCCATAACTAGAAAGAGTAATGGAACATGAAGCTAAGATAATTCAGTCGTATCAAGAAAATGTTGTGAAGGAAAAAAGAGAAAGTATGATGGCTTGTTGGGAAAACCTGATACCAAATTCACAAAAGATTCATATTTGTGATATTCACCAAACCTTTCAAAGCGCCGGAATAATATATGCGGATAAGGTGGTTGTTGCAGAAGAGGATCATGTTGTTGATGATACCCTCAAATTGGTGTACCATTGTCCTCCAAACACCTGTCTCAATAATTGGAAGATCATTGAGTTTCCCATGTTTGTTAATTCATGTTCAATGTAATTGTGTATTTTAACTCCTTTTGCTCTGCCCAAGGCTATAAGGATAACTAATTAGGGCACATGTATTTCAATTACGTGCTTATTATCAATAAATTCATTTTTTAATTCTCCAACTGTTTTTATTTTTCTCTTTTCATTTTTTAGCGATCTTTATTCATATTGTATTTTTCCTTTTCCTCTTAATTTAAACAATGCAGAGAGCTGAAAATGAACATGTTGAAAATAACAACGCTAGAACCCCTTCTTGTAATTTTGAACTTCCAATTAATCACGCTGATGAGGATTGTGAAGACAATTGTGAGCCTCCCCCAGAACTTGAAAGACTAATGGAACATGAAGCTAAGATAATCCAGTTGTATGAAGAACCTGTTAGGATGATCAATTTAGGGACTAAATATGATAAGAAAGAAATTAAAATTGGTATGTCTATGAAAGAATGTGAACAAGAAAAGTTGATTAAAATTTTATTTGACTATGTGGACGTCTTTGCATGTTCATATCAGGATATGCCTGGGCTAGATACAAACATAGTTGAACATAAGCTTCCACTCAAGCCTAAATGTGCTCCAAGTAAACAAACACTAAGGAGGATGGGGCTTGATATGTCACTTAAAATTAGAGAAGAGGTCAAGAAGTAATTTGATGTTCGTTTCTTAGTAGTGGCAAAATACCCTCAATGGGTGGCTAATATTGTCCTAGTTCCAAACAAAGATGGAAAGGTTCAAATGTGCGTTGATTATCGGGATTTAAATA
>PGTU02006013.1:0-18367 GCA_002896215.2 Cicer echinospermum
TGCTCAAAACGCAATAAAAGATACTTATGAGTGTAAAAATCTGTGTAAACTAGTATCAACACAAAGAAAACAAATCTCAAGTTTACAAGAAAAAGTTGATAGTATGCGAGAAAAATTCTGAAAAACCTAAAACAGAATTCTGCATGCAATAAATGTGATCCCTCTCTTTTCAAAATTGTTCATTAATAGAGTGATTGAACGGTACGAAAAGACAATTAGGATCTGAAAATGTCTAAACATGCAAAGATACTCAAATGACAAAAGTGGTCTTGGATATTCAAAATTTGATAAACCAAATTTGAACAAACTATTTTTGTTAAAGCAAGTAGTCAATCTAATCAAGAAAGATATATAGTTATGAAAAAGGATGATCTCATACATATGCTACTAATAGTAGATTTAATCCTACTTGTTCTTATTGTGGTCTTCATGTCATCATACACCTAATACATGTCATATTAGAAACTTAGTGTTCCAAAAGGTCATTTCATATGGGTAAAGAAAGTACTAACCATCAAGGACCCAAAGCACATTGGGGTACCTAATAAAGTTTGATTTCAATTTTTGTAGGTAAGCAAAACAAAAGACTTCAAACATGTGGTACCTGGATAGTGCTGCTTCCAAACACATGACGGGTGATATAACAAAATTTCAGCTTTAACACTTGATCAAAGGACATGTAGTATATGGAGACAACAACAAAGGAAAAATTTTAGCGGCATTGGAAAAGTTGGTACAGCACCATCTCCCTCAATTGAAGATATCTTATATGTTGAAGGTCTAAAACATAATCTCATAAGCATCAGCCAGCTTGTGACAAAGGATACAAGATAGTTTTTTAATAAAGATGAGTGCATCATCCAAAATGAAGCTACAAATGAAACTCAGTTTGTTGGTAAGCGTTTCAAAAAACATTTTCATACTTAATTTTGAAGATTTATCCTTAAAAATGAAATGTCTTTTGGTAAGCGACAATAATGATGCTTGGCTATGGCATAAGAGATTTGCTCATATTCACATGGATCATTTAAACAAATTGGTCAAGCATGATCTTGTTGTAGGCTTACCAAAAATAAAATTTATAAAGGATAAATTATGTGACGCTTGTCAAAAAGGCAAACAAACAAAAAGTTCTTTCAAACCTAAAAATGTCATTTCAACTTCTAGACCACTACAATTGATACATATGGATTTGTTTGGTCCATCAAGAACCAAAAGTCTTGGTGGAAACTCATATGGACTAGTTATTGTTCATGATTACTCAAGGTTCACTTGGACCTTATTTTTGTCAAATAAAAATGAAGCTTTTAAGGCATTTAAAAAACTATGCCAAGCTAGTCCAAAATGAACAATCTGCCAAAATTGTATCAATTAGAAGTGATCATGGAAGGAAATTTCAAAATACTTCATTTGAAGAATTTTGTGAAGAAAATGGCATTTTTCACAATTTTTCTGCACCAAGAACACCACAACAAAATAGGGTCGTTGAGAGAAAGAATAGATCCTTGATAGAGCTTGCTAGAACTATGCTAAGCGACTCAAATCTACCAAAATACTTTTGGGCAGATGCTGTAAACACAGCATGCTATGTTTCCAACCGGGTAATTATTAGGCCAATTCTTAAGAAAACTCCATATGAACTTTACAAAGGTAGAAAACCCAATATCTCTCACTTTCACATTTTTGGATGTAAGTGTTTTGTGTTAAAATAATGGTAAAACGACAACCTTGGAAAATTTGATGAAAAATCTGATGAAGGTATATTTCTGGGTTACTCTTTATCTAGTAAAGCATTTAGAATTTTTAATATAAGAACCTTATTAGTTGAAGAATCAATGCATGTAACCTTTGATGAAACTAACCCATAAAAGAAGAAAATATTATTTCTTGTGATGATGATGATGTTTTGAAAGCAATGATCCAAGCAAAGAATTCAACAAGAAAAGTGGAGTCAATATTGAAAGGCAAAGTGATGATCTTCCTAAAGAATGGAGAACCCATAGATATCACCCTATTGACAACATCATAGGTGATATAAATAAAGGAGTCACAACAAGGTTAAAATTGCAAGATGCTTGCTTAAACATGGCGTTTGTTTCTCAAATCGAACCCTCCAAAATTGGTGAAGCACTTAAAGATGATCAATGGATACTTGCCATGCAAGAAGAACTCAATCAATTCGAAAGAAGCCAAGTTTGGGAACTTGTTCCTAATCCTGGAAATAAACACATCATTGGTACAAAATGGGTGTTCAAAAATAAACTAGATGAGAATGGCATAGTTGTTCGCAACAAAGCTAGATTGGTCGCTCAAGGATACAATCAAGAGGAAGGGATAGACTTTGACGAAACATTTGCTCCAGTAGCAAGATTAGAGGCAATACGTCTACTATTAGCATATGCTTGCTCCATGAATTTTGAGCTATATCAAATGGACGTGAAGAGTGCATTTCTCAATGGGTACATAAATGAAGAAGTTTATGTCAAGCAGCCCCCTGGATTTGAAGATTCCAAAAATCTCTCACACGTTTACAAATTGAAAAAGGCTCTTTATGGTCTAAAACAAGCTCCAAGAGCTTGGTATGACAAATTAAGCACCTTTTTATGTGAACGAGGATTTGACAAAGGAGAAGTTGATAAAACGTTATTTGTCAAAAGAGAAAATGGTCACACATTATTGGTTCAAATTTATGTTGATGATATAATATTTGGATCAACCAACAAAGACATATGTGAAGTTAGCTCTTCAATAATGCAAGGAGAATTCGAAATGTCCATGATGGGAAAATTAAACTATTTTCTTGGACTTCACATCAAGCAACTTGAGCACGGCATCTTCATCAATCAAGCCAAATATTGTAAAGAATTACTAAAGAAATTTGAAATGGAGAATTGCAAAGAAAGTACAACTCCAATGGGCTCCAGAAACATATGTTGATAAAGATGCATCAGGAATTTCCATCGACATATCAAATATCGAGGTATGATTGGATCATTATTATATCTAACGGCCAGCCGGCCAGATATCATGTTTAGTGTTTGTTTGTGTGCAAGATTTCATGCAGATCCGAAAGAATCACATCTAGTAGCTGTTAAAAGAATTATGAAGTATCTGAAAGGAACAACAAATGTAGGCCTATGGTATCCAAGGGTAGCATATGTAGCCTAGTAGGATACTCTGATTCGGATTATGCGGGATGCAAAACAGACCGTAAAAGCACCAGTGGCACATGTCATGTCTTAGGAAATGCCCTTGTTTCATGGTCTTGTAAAAAGCAAGCTTGTGTTGCACTTAGTACTGCTGAAGCTGAATATATTGCAGCAGGAAGCTGTTGTGCCCAGATTCTCTGGCTCAAACAGCAATTACATGACTATGGAGTTGATCTCGGATGCATTCCCTTAAGATGTGATAACACAAGCGCAATAAACATCTCAAAGAATCCAATCATGCACTCCAGAACTAAACACATCGATATTCGACATCATTTTCTACGGGATCATGTACTTAAAGGTAATGTTGAGGTAACATTTGTTGATACACACAATCAATTGGCCGATATATTTACAAAACCGTTACCTAAAGACTCATTTTATATAAAATCCGAAGAGAACTTGGTATTTTGAGTGAAAATGATCTTTAACCATTGCATGATATACATAGTTTGCCATATCTCTTATGTCTTATTGATTATTGCTTTTTGATATATGAATTTGTGTATTACATGATGCAATCTTCATAAAAAAATGAGTTTTTAAGCAAAATTGTGCTTATGTAGTCGAATACAAATGTCTGTATTCGAATACAAACTTTCCCAAATTTCTGTATTCGAATACAAAGGATGTGTAGTCGAATACACGTTCCCAGAAAAATGTGTATTCGAATACAAGAAGGTGTAGTCGAATACACCTTCGCGTTTTTGCCCAGATATAAAAGCTGCTACACATAAGTTAGGGGTTATTTCAGTTGGTATTCGAATACAGCCCCAGTTTCTTCTCTCTTCTCTCCCAAACTCATCCATCCTCCTTCCACTTACTTACCCATTCACCCAACCTAACAAAATCCATTACTCTTTACTTCCTTCTTGTCACCCTTCTTCAAATCTCTCACAACTCTCACATTTTCTCTAAAACCCACTTTCACCAAAAATACCCCTTCTCACCATGGATGCTCGCAAACGAGGACCACGCACCAAACATGCAGCAGTAGGTCCCTCACGAAAACGAACCAAGACTCCTAACATCACGGATCTATCCCGGCTTCTACACACACCGGAGGAAATTGATCGTTTTCGCACTTTCTACTCGGACAAGCGACTTATTATCCAAAATATGGTACTTTGGACTCTTTCTCTGACTTTAAATTTCCTGCGTTGCTTAAAGCACAACATGTTGAAGAGTTTATAGGCTACAAAGGTCAGTTTATCCAGATTTGGTTAGGGTTTTTTATTGTATCTCATACAAGAGGGAAAACTGCTAGTCTCGCGTGTTAAGGTAAAGTTATCCGTTTAAATACAAAACCATTGGAGAAATTCTGAATATTCCTTTTAATGGTGAACAATTTTGTCCAAACAATTTATGTGAATGGGGTGATATTTCTAAGTATGATGCGTATGTCTCCCTCTGTCGGTTTGATCGCCGCACCATGGAACAAAAGAGAGCTCAGGCAGGTTCCAAATATGCCCAGCAACGGTATGGTGTGGGAATCTTACTGTTGATTATCGACTTCTACACTATTTCCTTAGCTACATTTTGGTTCCGAAGGCTGGAAATTACTCCCAAATTTCGGAGTTTGAACTACAAATTATGAATTTCATGTTTGAAGGTCGTCACTTAATTGGGCATTTTTTGTGAAATCTATCATGCTCGGATCTCGCGAAGCAATTGGCTTACCCTATGCAAAGAAGTTTCAAGGATTTTGGAACACTTTGGTGTGGACTTCTCTGATGAAGTTATGTTTACACCCACCAAAGAAATCTGCTGGATTTAGGTGTCTTGCCTAGCATGAGGATCATATGGAATGAAGAGCTTGAAGCATTTGTGCATAAAGGTGATCATGGTCCACCATCTGAAGATGCACCGCGGACAATGCTGGACCCTCCAACACTGCTGCTCAAGGAGATGAAGATGGCGAGGAAACTGCATCTGATGATGATTATATCTCCAATCAAATGATCATGACTCGCCTTGATTCTTTCCAAACCTTCTTCCAAACTAAATTCGACAAGTTGACCACCTCTATCGACACTCGCTTCACCACTATTGAAACTACTATTGCTCGCAATCATGACGCCCTATCTCAAGACATTAGTCAATTATCAGACAAACTTGATCATTTCCACATTCCGACAGATTTTGATTAAGTCTTTAATTTTGTACTAAGTTAACTTTTCGCATTCTGTATTACTGTGATATTTGCTTTATGAACTCCTTTGTCGTTTTATTTCTGGTGTATTTTGTATTACTCGTTTCGGGACTTGTTATGTATTCACTTCTATGATATTCTGACTTAATTTCCATTTCTGCTATTCTTGTTCCCTTATATGCCTTTTGTGTATGATTTTGCTCGCAACCTGTATGTCTCTTTTTCTTTTCTATTCTTCTTCTTTTTGATCATGTCAAAAGGGGGAGAAACTTTGGTGTTGTTATTGCATTTCAAACCTTGTAGGCACTCAAAAACAATTTTCAAATCATCACATACAACGAGGGAGTATGCACCTATTACGGGGGAGCAAAGATTTCAACATCACACTCTTTTCACAACAACATTTTGTCATAATCAAAAAGGGGGAGAATGTAAACTACATGTTTTTGATGACGACAAGACCACCAACTATGGACAATACATCACGATCAAAAAGAAGATCAAACCATCTTGAATAAGCTTCCAAATCCAAATAATAAATGAGTAAATGTAAAGGTATATGATACAAATCAATAGTTCAAATACATGAGAACAATTCATATTTACATATGCATTTAACATGTTTTCGAAAATCAAAAACAACATTAACAAATCATTTAAAATCATATTTTGACAATTTGCATAAGTGTATTCGAATACACCATGTTGTATTCGAATACAACTTAAGTCAGAAGCAAAACGTTAAAAGGTGTATTCGACTACACCCATATGTAGTCGACTACATGCTAAGTCAGTGGCCAAGTGTATTCGATTACACTCATCTGTAGTCGACTACATGCTAAGTCAGTAGCCAAGTGTATTCGACTACACCCATATGTAGTCGAATACAAGTTAAGTCAGAGGCTAAAATACATTAATCTGTATTCGACTACACTAATGTGTATTCGAATACAAGATGTAAAATTTGAATTTTTTGAACGTTACAAAGACGTGTATTCGAATACACATATACTGTATTCGAATACACCTGGAAACATTACAATTTTTCAGATCTGGAATGCCTCTAGAACATTGTATTTTTCATCAAACCTCTTGGATCAATGGCCACGAATCTGAAAGGATGTTTTATGGAGTATAAATACCCCATAAATTCAGATCAAAAATTAACCATCCTTGAATTAATTCATAAAAACAACTTTGAACAAAATTCTGATTTTTCTAAGTACTTGCATTAGATTTTCATATCATTCTAAAAGTTCTCAAGTACTTGAATACTATTGAGTTGTTTTTATCAATATACCACATCTTAGATTTATTCAAACCTTATTGTATCATTTTACAAGTAAGATAGTGGTGTGCTATCTTAAAAAGTATTGTTAGAAGTTTTGTAGCAAGAATCCCAGGGTGGGAGTTGTACATTTTCTGACAAGTATTGGATTAATCTCTTGTGGTGTGCAAGAGGACTGGACGTACCCTTGGTTATAAGGGGAACCAGGATAAATCTTAACGTGTTCATTTACTTACTGCAATTTTTTATTAAGCCTTGTTCTTAAACTCAGAAAATCTGATTACCATATCACTAAAAACAAGAAAATTTACTAACACCTAATTCACCCCCCTCTTAGGCGTACTTCTATACTTACACTTGAATTCTTCATGAATACTCTATCGAATTAAAGCCAGCTTGCTATTTAACTATTTTATGGTCACTATGTATAGTTATGATTTTATACAAAGATAGAATATTTATACTCACAATCCTTATACTACTGAACCACCTAAGTAGGAGCATTTCTGTTTTAGTGGATAATATTTCGGTTTTAATGGATAACATTATAATTCAATTATGTAATCCAAAAGGGTAATTCAATTATTTTTGTAAAATACTAAGAAATAAAATAACACACACACAATATCTAATGTAAAATTTAATTTAATTTATGTCTTTTCAAATGTAAAATCATTTATTAAATTATCGTAATCAATTTTCATTTAAATTTTTTTAATCGATAATAAAGTTATACCAATTAATCTTGTTGAGACATTGTTGATCTTAGATATAATTCTATTAATTTTAGTTTTGAAAAATTTCTTTATGCCGATAGCAACAGTTACAAGTAGGAATGACAAAAATATAAGTATCCGCATATATCTGCAGATAAAATATCCGACGAGTACGAGACAAGTAGCTTAACAGATATTTGCGAATAAAACAAACAGGGTACGCATATCATTTGAGTATATAGTCGCAATGATAGGATACACATATCATTTGAGTATAACATCAAATTGCCCCTTGAAATGGCAGAGTTTTGACATTTACCCTTAAATTTTGAAATAAACAAATAACACTTTAAAATTGAAATACAACGGGTTAATTTGTCTGATTTTGAAAATAAAATTAGAATAAAACATAATTTTTTTAAAAAAAACTTAAATTCTTTCGTTATTGCAACGGTAACATCTTCATCTATATAATTCATTTTTGTTATTCTTCTATAATCTCATATCTTGTTTTTCCAATAACTTTCATTTATATAATTTATTATTCTTCTTCTTCATCTTTCATGGTGTTCAAATTATAAAAAAAATGAAAGAAATAAAACCTCTTATTTTTTCTTCTTCTATGGATGAAAGCTTGAACAAAATGATCTTTAAATATCATTATGAAAGAATGTTGTTACTAGAGTTGCTACAACTAAAAAGAAGTTTGGAAGATAATTATTTTTATTTGCTAAAGGTAATTTCTCCATTTTCTTTTCTCTAATTTTTGTTTCCCCAATTTTCTCTCGCATTTTTTCTACTATTATTTTATAGTTGCTCACCGATTTCTCCAATTTCTCTAATTTTCTCCCCCACCGTAAGACACATGCCGGAATACACTTTCACTCTCAAGACCACTCATGAAGTATTTTTTAAGTACTAAGTTAATCATCTAAATGATTCTAAAAGAGATATTAATAAGTAACAAGTGCCAACTACATAATCCAAATATAGAAAAATAACAACAAGACAAAAATCATGATTCAAAATGTTTTATTTTTCAACTACTTCATTCTTCAAATGTTCACTCATATGTTTACTACTTAGATTTAGAGGTCGCGACCTTGGATTAGGAAAGAAATACATTAAATTTGGTTCATTTATTTCTTGAGCTAGACTTAGAAAATGACATTTTAATAATCGATGGTCCAAAAGTTAGTCATGTCATGGGTAGTGGTGCTTTAATGGATCAAGGTAATGCATTAATGAATGGTGGTGTAAGTCCGATGATGAGTGTTGCTTTATACCAAACCCATCAGGTTATATAACTTATTCTCTAAGTCTATATCTTAAATATGCAAAAATCACAATCAATATACACAAATCAGTCATTGAAATTGTTCACTTACTAGCAATTTGTTCCCTACATTTGTAACACCTAGTTACCTTGGTATAACAATTGAGGTAATAACCAATTTTTTTTTTTCTTTCATATTTATATAAGAGAATAGTGTATTATAATACATAATGAATTGTACGAAAGAAATAATACTTTAAAATACATAAAACAAACCTTATAGCTGAAAATTCTTTAAACATATAAAAATATTCAAAATTGAGCATTTAATAACTAATCCTGAAATAAAATACGATGTAGGCACTATGTATACTTACTCTTAATCTACTTACCTAATCTAAGAAAATTACTCTTCTCAAATGAGGCATGACTTCTCAGCTCTCGACGTCCTGAACAGTCTTAGTCTTTGAAAATAAGACTTTAACGAGATACTAATTCAATGAATAATACATACAATTTTGAAACAAATATTGTTCTCAGCTGTCACTGTAACCAAAAAAAATCGACACCCACATTTTTCCCAAAAAAATTCAAGAATATGAATAATATAAATAATTTTTTGTATAATAACCAATACTTCAAATAATTAATAATAAACTCATCCACTTAAATTAACAATAATTCACATCTATCATAATCAAATACATACATTTATTTTGTAAAAATCAATCAATCAATTCAAATGACGTCCATTGTTATATGAAGATGTAATACTTCCATCTGTGAAATTTAATACTCATCTCACGTGGATATAAGACACATCTATATAGAGCACATAACTCATTCGGGTAAATAATTATGGGTTAAGACCCATGGATATGAACCATAAACTCATCTCATAACATACAATAAAAATGATTCATTTTTTAATATCATCTTATAAATCATATTGAGAATATAATATTTCATTTGAATATACAATAAACAAACAATAAGCCAAGACACATAAATAAACAATCCTTTAAAGAGTACATGTTCAATAATCAACAACAAAAAAACCTGACAATTCAACAAACAAAATAGTAAATAAATCAATTCATACTCTAATATTGTATTTCATAAATTCTCAATTTAAATATAGTTAGATTTTCACATGTTGAGTCAAAGCTGAACTAAAATTGATCAATCTTTTCTTGATTAATTTTTATCGATGTCCAAAGGTATATGTTTCTAATTTTTGCATGAATTTATGTTGGTCCTCAGGATTACTATCTCCTGTGTTTTTTAATATTAATGGAGATATGATTTTGTTAAATTCCATTTGACTCCTTAATACTAGATAATTAGAAATCTCTAACAAACAAAACACTTCCTATTTTTACCTTATAAGTCTCTAACAAATAAAACAAATAATATCTTGTTACCTTATTTTAAGCAAATTGGTTATTGAAAAACATTATACTTGTATAAAAATTTATAAAATGTTAATCATTATTTGTCTTAAATAATATATTAAACAACTTATTCTTATAATAAGTTAAAAACACATCAATAATAATAATAAATAATTTAGATTATTTAAAATTTAACAATTTAATTATTCCACTATATAGTTTTAGAATGTTACAACATTTATATCAAAAATTGTAATATAGAACTTGAGTTATTATTTATTATTTTTGTTTAGTTCTTTATGCTCTCTTTGGACATGTTCCTCTTACGCCAACACTTGATCTTAATGAAGAGATTAGATTTTGAAAGTGATATTTCAATTTCAATTTGTTCCTTTTGTGTCTTAGTTTGGGGAATAAATTAAAAATCAGTGAGCAAAACATTGAGATAAGAGTAGAAAAAATATGAGAGATAAAATTAGAAAGAAAGATGAAAACGAGTGAAACGAAAATGGATAAATACCTTTAATAAATGAAAATAATTTTCTTTCAATTTTTTATTTGCAGCAACTCTACCGATACTTTTCTTTTACACAACATTTGAAAATTATCGGATTTAAATTTTTATCCATAAAAAAAGAGAATAAGTAATTTTTAATTATTTTATTTTTATTATCCTGAGATTAAAACAAATTCTCTTTATTTTTTCTTCGTGATATTTTAAAACCTTGCTCAAAAGAATGTTTGATTCTTGTTGCCCATATACTATATATGATGATAGAAGTAACGTATGTAAGAGTTTTCAAATCTGAAATCCATTCTGTAAAGCTGCCAATTTTGAAATCATGAAATTTAGGTTTAGTTGGGAAACGACCAAATCTAATTTGGCACACTCATTTTTTCCTTTTTGGAGAGAATAATGGTTCATATACATAATGAACTTTTTTTTAAAAACAAAATAAAGAATAAATGTATCACATATTTAATTTGATCATCCTAATTACGTTAATATCTAAATTTCTTTATCAAGAGATTACATTACTTATGGATTAAACCGAAATCTAATAAAACTATCTTCGTAAATATAAATTACTATCTCATTAAAAAAAATTTCAAAGAATATATAAAGATACAATCATTTATATCAAATAAAAAAGAATGGAGAATAGGTTGCACTCTAATGATAACACCAAAGAAATATATACATTTGGATCTTGGATGTCTAGATTGTCCAACAAAATAAATGGATCATCTCATCTTAATGTCTCTCTTCTTCCATATATGATGAAGATGCCTCTAATAATATTGGAACATTAATCTCTACATGATTGATAACTCTTCTCAATATTTGGCTAACCATTATTAACAAAACATGCTGTAACCACCGTCGCTTGTTAAATTTGAATATTGAGTCGCGGGTTAATTTTTCCTGAATACTTTGGTTTAATCTAATTAATAGAGTTTTTGCTATTTTATAATATTTTGGTATGGTGACCAAGATGTTTATATAATTCATATATAGATAAAATATTTATATCAGCTCTTTATACTATATATTGGATGAGGGGATTCATCTATGTTTGAGTGGCGATCCGAACAAAAAATATTGAAATGTCGAAATTTATAAAATTTAATATAAAATAAAAAGTATATATTATATTGTGTATTATATAGTTTTAACATGTGATTTACAAAAATCAATAATTACTAGACAAGATAGATAGATAATTTACATTTACATTATATAAAATTAAAATTTGTGGAAAATTATTTTGTGTATATTATGGTATTGATTTTTGTATTTTTTATTAAATATCCTTCCAATTTTTTTATAACAATACACTTTATTATAATTTGGTCTACATTAAATTTGTGTATTTAGTCAATATTACGATTTTGGAACCTTATCTTATATTAAAAATTGAACTAATTACAGTACAATTTTAATAATAAAAAATTGATAGAAATAAAATTTATTCATATATAATGAAATCTACATTATGCAACACATATCAATCTATATCATACAATCTACTGATGCATGCAATTTGATTATGTTAGTTTGTGTAACAAGAAAAGATGCACATATAACATGTCATCTTCACATATTAATACTCAAATACATGACAACAATAACACAACAACCACATTTCAACTCATAAAAATAATTGACTCATAAAATACCGATTATAGATCTAAAATTACATCAACATATACATAAAATATCTATATTAGCATATTTTTAGCATATATTAAACCACAATTATCTTATAGATTTACGTAATTTGATTTTCACATCATAATGAATAATTATTTATTTTTCAATTTTTTAACGTAAATATTTTTTTATATAAAATTTAAGTAATTCCATACATTTCAATTAAACTTATGATATAATAATTCTTGTTAAGTTGTTTAAATATATTAATTAGAAATTATTATTAAAGTTAGTGTTATGAATTGAATTCTTCCCACTATTGAAGAAATGATTTTAAAATAAAAATTTACGTATAAGATATTCAAAAGATATGTTAGAATTACATGATTGCTTCGATATGCGATTTGATAGAAATGTAGGTGGATTAGTTATCAATTTATATGTTGTTACAGTTTTTTTTAATTATTCATTTGGTCTATTTTATAAATATTTAAAACGAGAATTCATAAATATTAAAAAATAAGAAATTGATTTAATAATATATTATAAAAAAATTATCTGTAAGTATTTCATTTATTTTACTATTTCTTTTAGAAAATTTAAAAATACTTAATGAAATTTATTAAATAGTATATCACATTGTCAGCAATAATATACAACTCTCTCTTTTATTACAACTATTTAGAATTCATCGTGAATTCAAAATTAATCAATAATGATAACTTCTATTCTTATAACCGCGCGACGAACTATTGGTATTTAAATTCGATTTTTGCTGGACAGCTGAGCTGAATATGCAGCTGCTGGAAACTTGTGTCCACAATATTATGGAAGATACCTTAACTTCTCATTCTTATAACGCGCAGACGAACTATGCTATTCTAATTCTGATTTTGCTGGACAGCTGATGCTGAATATGCAGCTGCTGGACTTGTTGTCCACAATATTATGGATGAAACAACACAATACTAAAATGGTAATTTTATATTAATATTATACATCTGATCAATTAGCTACCTTAATGTTTACATTCAAATAATCATAAGATGAAACTATTCTCACTATATATGGTTAGTGTAACACTTAATAATATTTAAATAATATTTATTATTTAAATATTTTTATGGTCAATTAAATGTTACATAAAATAATATTATAGCATATAATTAATTCTTCAATCAGTGCTGTAATATTAGATCTTTTTCTTAATTACTTTGTTTAATATTTAATTAAAATACTAGTATCAAGTTATTTAATGAATTTGACTTTTTCGTACTGTTGAAAGATGTTTTTAAATTTTATATTTATTTATTTATATAAATATTCATAGGATAAATTTAGAATTACTTACATTTTAAAAGTATTCATTTTTTTTGTTTAAATTAAATGAAGATTAAAAAATAAATTTTAATAAGAAATTAGATTAAATAAAATATGTAAAATCATTTACATATTCATTTGTTTTACTATAATAATTTTTATAGAAAATAAAAATGGTTAGAACAATGAAAATAATATATTGTTTATCAGCAACCAATAGACACCGTCTTACTCCACCGTTATAATTTCATGAATTGTTTTTTCAATTTATCCTTCATTTAAAAACTACTTTATTTATAATTTTATTATTCTTTATTTAATTAATATTATATAAGTTTTTTAAAATAACTTTGCTAGGCACGTGTATATGGAAACTTCCGCACTTGTTGATCCGTTTATTTATTTATTTATTTTGATAATGTGTTATATATTTTAATATGTTTCTTTGTATAATTTGATTATTTATGTTTTATACATTACCAATACTAAAGCACATTATTATTTATAGATAAATATGATTATATGTAGCTCTAACTAAACATTATTATAATACGTGAAAAATACTTAGGGTAATTTAGAAAATAGATATAGGTTATACTAAATTTAAAACATATCACCTTTATTAAAGTTCTAGTTAGATATTATAATCTTTTTGTGAAGTAAATTCAATTGCGAGAAATATAAATAAGAAAGAAACATAAAGTAGTTGTTTAGGAAAACATATAACTTCTATATTAGGATAAAATAAAGGAGTTGGGAAATAATTTTTCTTTTCATTTATTCACTTGCATAATTTCAATCATAACAATTTGCATCTTGCTAAACACAATTATTTTTGATTTTTTTTGAAAAATAAGAGATATTTTATAATGAAAATAGAAATGAACCGATAGTACAAGACAAGTCAAATCAACCATTAGAATCTTTCAATAATTAAATAATTTTACTCTTGCATAGTAAAGTGTTCAATTAAAAGATATAATACTCTAATATTGAAAGTATTTGAAAATTAAAGAAAAAGTGAGTTTGAATTGCGTTGAAATTATTAAACTTTTTATTTATTTGATTTTTTTAATCAAAAGTTATCTTCATTTTAACACAACAATCTAAAAGATGCATGATTAAAATGACAAGACATAAATAACTGAAAATATAATAAAAGATAAAGGAAGAAAAAAATATATTAATACTTTTATAATAGTTCACAACACTTGTTGCTTTCAAGAGAGAGGAAATTACATTTTGTTGCGATGTGTTCAAGGCTTTTTCAAATGTATTATTTGTTGAAGAAGCCCTTTTCAAGGCTTGTTTTATTTGTTCGACCATATTGATCCGTCGATGATTACTAGATGATGTTGTCAATACTTATTTTGTGAAAACTAATATGTGGTTTAAATCAGAATCATATTCATTGTGTTTATTCTAATGAATAGTACATGACTAATTAATACTAAATCACAATTACTTATGTTTTATTAGAATGAATAGTACATAAAATCTAATTTAACTTTATATACTGCAAGTTAAGATACATTAGTATTTGTATCTAAACCAAATTAATTCTTAGATAAATACCTTAAGATCCACTCAATGCTACTCATTGAGTTCATCCTGTATTTGCCATTAACCTACTAACCATTTTCACAACATGAGTTAAGTAATGTCTGCATCTAACCTCATTCTATATAGGATTCTAAAAACAACATTTGCATGTCAAACTGTTCTAGCCACCTTGAAACAAATTGATGGAATTTTCTAAAACATGATTAATGATCATGATTCAAAATCATGAAGTGAATGGTGTTAAAGTGAACAAAAGTCACTCAATCAAAGAATGTTGTGGATTGAACTAAAATTGAGAAATGCAATAAAAAAAAACTTCCCTTAAGCTCTAAAAAACACGCATCCTTAAAGTTTGAATTATCATAATTTTCTTTGCAACCCTTTTATGAGATTAAGCTAAAGCAACCATAGGCAACTCTCCTTTGGCAGTAAATGGCATTGAATTAGCTTCTAAATATATTGGACGACTCTTTACTTGCCAGGAGAATGGCCCTATAGCTTCTTGCTTATTCGTTGTAACTTTCTACTTGAAGTAAATGCATGTGCTTGTATTGCCACTGATTTGTGTGTGACAACAATTTAGCAACTTTTTATAGCCAAAAAAGATGGAATAACTAATTAAACAATTGGCATATACTGAGTTTTATTCTTGCCATGGATATCCAAAAACACTTGTTGACTTTTGATTGCTCCTGAATTGCTTCAGTAATAGAAAAAAGATAGAAAGTTTTTGGTCCATCCTACCATTTCAATTCTATTCTTATATACACTTAAAGAAGAGAAGTGGAAAAAAGAAATGTGAACAAAATCAGATTCTTTTTTTAATCATGTCAAAGTTGTTTAGTGAGTGGCCTTATCTATCCACAAGTGTATAAATTATTCCATATCTTTTTATTTATTTTTCTTTTATTAGTTTATGTTTAATAAATCCTAGCTTTAATTTTGCCATTATGCTTTCCATTATATCTATTATGCTTTTTAAACATACTTTTCATGATGTTGCCACATTTTTATACACATCACAAATTCATTGCCAAAATTGACGTAGGCACATGCTTGTATTTCAAATTGCAACTTTTATCACAATAGCAGCAGATTCATCTCATTTTACTTTCATCCAATAATTATTATAATTAATTATATAAATAATATTAAATCATAAAATATATATGTGTGTGATATCAAATTTTAGTGTAATACTATTTTCTTACTCTTTAAATTTCTATAAGTCCATAAAGACACACAAAAAGTGAAGAAAACAAGTAATTTACTTTCTAGTAGGTTTAATTGCAATTTTAGTCCCTAAGTTTGTACTGACTCACGAAATTGATCCTCCTATTTGAAAAGTCAACAATTTTGGTAACTTCCTCTAATTTTTAACTAAAAAATTGCGACGTGACATGCTTTAAATAATGTGTCATATAATATGATGATGTAAAAAGATTAATATCTATAAAATCAGAATAAAATATCGTAAAAAATTAACTTTCAACTTCAGAAATTTTATTATATTTGTAATTTAATTAATAACATATGAATAATTAATGCATCTAGATGGTTCTATATCATGAATTTGTATCACACGTTATTTAAAATACGTCAAATTGTCATATTTTAGTTCAAAAATCCGAGAGAGACCAAAACTTTTAACTTTTAAAATAGAAAATCAATTTCATAAATTAGTAAAAAATAAAAGGACCAAAACTTTAATTAAGTATTTCTAGTATTAGAACTATTGATTCACACGATATAGAAATTTGAATCCATATCTTTAATATTTCATTATGCATAATTATAGAACTAACTTCAACAAGTAATTTAATTTTGTTTCGGATGAGATTATTACTGCGGTATAATAATTTATAGTAACTTCTAGTAAAATGAGAAAAATCAAGAGAGTGACAGACAATCGTGACTGATCTTATGACTTTGGATGTGGTCACTCAACAACTTCATGTAGTGGAGCATATAGGGATTCTTGTTGAACATGAAAATAGACAAAAAAATCTTAAGTTAATGAAAGAGTATTTGAAGACTTTATATGATGATATCTAGGACTTTCAAGCATATGTCATTGTTTAGAAGAAAAAAGAGGAAGTATTGGCTTTTAAAACTAGGATATCCAAAGCATAAAACCCTCCAGTAGATGCTATTGTTATACCCAAGTGTTGTGCCTATATAACTTGTTGGGGTGTCATTCACTACTTGTCAAACTACACATTAGGTAACAAGAGTGAGAATGGCTATTTTATTTTAGTAAGCATGTTATTCATAGGGCATGTCTCTTTTGGCAAGTAATAGTCATATTGAATTTGACTTAGATCTATAAAAATATATCAGTTAATTTCTTGCCAAAGGAGAGCTGCCCTGTGAGTGTTTTGCTTAGACATTTATTTTATTTTCGTCCAGATATAAAGCAACTGTTTAAAAAGGTAATTTACAGTTGTGACCATCTATTTTGGAGTTGTTTTGATTAGGACCGGCCTAAATATAGTGTATCTCAAACCCTTATTTTAATTCAATCCACTAAACATTGATGTACCATTGATATTTTTAAAATATTTGTCATTATACAATAATAACAAGCATGTAAGTCCCTATCTTTTCAATTACTTTTTGTACTCGAAGTCTCAACCTTTTCATCATAGTTAGCTTTGTGAATACAAAAGTATTATTCAATCATAGTAGTTCTATAAAAAATTTCACAACAGCTTATTTTAGGAGGGTTGGTGGTAGAAAGTGTAGTCTAGGTTTTCACATTCACAAAGGTGATATTAGATTTCATAGATTTATTTTCTGAAATTATGTGGGAGGTGTAGTGATCATGGGATGGAGAAGATGAACATCTTATTGCTTGTTTGGTTTAGTTGTGTGATTGATAAAATCATAGTGGTTTTGTAAAATTCATGGTGGCTACTAGCTAGTGTGTTAGTTGCTTGAGTCACAAGTAATTAGTTAGTGTGAGCTTTGTAGAGTTATTATTTTGTATATATGTAACTCAATATGTATAAGTATGTTAGAATGTGAATAAGAACAAGTTTTCTCACAAATTCTCTCTCAATTTACTTTCCTATCACTTACAAAATATATTGTTCAAGTTCTAACGAGTGGTATCAATGAATCTATTAGTATTGATCTTGGTGACTAAAGTTCTATGTTCAATCTAAGTGTGTGTGGGGTCTCAAAATAATGACAAATTCCATTTGTGTTTTCTTTGCAAATTTACCCATTCTTTATGGCAAGAATTGGGAACAATGGCGTGTGAAGATGGGTGATATTTGGTTTCCAAGATGT
>PGTU02006014.1:0-22195 GCA_002896215.2 Cicer echinospermum
ATGTTCATATTTTTTATATTATCCCTAGGCCTATTCTAGTCCAATTAGGGATTTTAATCAATCTTGTGCATCCAATAAGTTTATTGTGTTATTGGATTAAAATTTAGGTCATTTTTTGCCCTCCCTAGGTTATTCAAGTCCAAATTAGAGGTTTCTAAACAATCTCGTGTATATCCTAAGTTCGTTTGTGTCACTGGATTAACATTAGGTCCTATTCGTTCTCCCTAGGCTTTTTATGTTTGTATTAGGTTTTTAACCAATATGGCATCTGATAATTCATTTGTGTCATTCGATTAAAATTTAGGTTTTTCTGTCCTCTATAGGTTGTTCTAGTGAAATTAAGATTTTTAACCAATTCTTATACAACCAATAAGTTCATTCGTGTCATTCATTAATATTTAGGTCATTTTTGTTCCTCCCTAGGCTATTCTTGTCCAATTAGAGTTTTACCCAATCTTGTGCATTCCCGAATAGGTTTGTTTGTTTGAATGGATTAACATTTTCATCCTCGCTAGGCTTATTCTACGTCCATTAGGTTTTACATTCTTTCGCAATACCAATAAGTTCTATTTGTGTCATTGGATTAACATGATAGTCATTTTCATCATCCTAGGCCTATTCTAGTCCCAATTAGAGTCTTTTAAACCAATTCTTGTGCATCCAAAAGTTCATATGTGTGTTATTGGATTAAAATTTAGTCTTTTTTGCCACTCCGTCATAACACCCCGATTTTCAAACGAGGTCGTGATATTATGTTTTTTTTCAAAGAAGTATAATAAAACAGAGAAATAAATAAGAATATACCTTTGGATAAAATAATTGAGTATTAATAATTTACAAGCAGCGGAAAAAGTTTCTCCAATATGAATCCAAAGTATTTACACAACAACAAGTGGTACATGTAAACCCATCGAAAATAACATTCATGCTGACAATATTAGTAAAGGTACGACATTTCCAGTTCAAATAACGTAATCCAAAAAAAGACATATGTTCCATCTAATGCATCGAAATGCTAATCTGAATCATTCTTCAAAAAAAACTATAGCTATACACCCTGAGTAGTGAGTGATCTCCACGCGCCCGTGAGATCCTCCTAACATAGCTCTAGTCAAGCATTCCCATCTCATTCCCATCCGTAGGGTACGAACGGTAGGATCGTCCTGGCTCTCATCTGAGGGCAAAGCCCAGATTTCCACAATAGTTGTAAAGGGTCACCACCGAAATTAACAGTTAACACATAACATTGAAGTTTTTAAATGCACAAAATAACCTTTCCAACTAAGCATGTACCTTTATAAGATTTTATATATGCTAAAAGTCATATAATGCTTGCCAAATTAAAAATGAAATCAAATAAAGTTCTCAATCCATCAAGTAATACATAAACTAACAAAGACATTGATAAATCAATTGAGCAATCTTGTTATCTAACTCAAAATAAGAATTTCTACTAAGCCAATCGATTTCCAAATCGATTTCCTGAAGGTTTTTAGTGAAATTGGAAATTTGGGTTTAATTCAATCGATTGCCGGGCAATCGATTCGACAGGATAGCTGAGCCCCTGACTTAAATGCCAAATCATTTCCAAATCGATTTTTTTGTCAGTTTTGCCGAATTCCTGCCATGGCCCAAATCGATTGGGGAAATCGATTTTATAAATAGTTGAGCCCCTGTAACTTCCCAAAATCGAATGGGAAATCGTTTTATTATAATAGTTGAGCCCCTGTAACTTCCCAAATCGATTGGGAAATCGATTCCCTGCTTATCCTTCCAAAAATTCACATAAACTAATCTCAATCACATTCATACACAACTCCAAATCTTTAATACTTAGCAAATTCCCCACACAAATCACCACGGACAAATGAGTTTCGAAATAGTTTTACAAACCCATTCACACTTACACACAATAATCAATTCATAACACTTAGCAATTTCAACGCAAATACCACCGACAACTCAAAATTCAAAACACTCAATCATAAACTTGAATCAAAACACGGACTCGCGTGCCAAGCACCCTAATGCAATGCGTATTATGCCAAAATGCATGGACTCAGAATTCCAAACCAAAACTACCTCCGCGAGAGGCGTAAATCCTAAACGTACAGTTTCTCACGAACGAAACACGAGTGCAATCTCTCATGGACAAAACACAATTTACCAGAGGTGTAGTCTCTCACGGACAAACACCTGTGCAGTCTCTCATGGCAAACACAATTTACCAGGGTGTAGTCTCTCACGGACAAACACATGTGCAGTCTCTCACGGACAAACACAATTTACGGGTGTAGTCTCTCACGGACAAACACCTGTTCAGTCTCTCACGGACAAACACCATTAAGTAAAGGCAGATATTTAAAAGATTCCCCGTTTTAATACTCATTTAACTCTTACAATTCGAACGATAATCATTAAGTAAACAAGATATTAAAAGATTCCCCATTCTTAATACTCGTTTAACTCTAATGGTTTCAAATTCCACACAAAACGAACCCAAACCTATTATCAGATCCAAAACCACAACTCACACCAAAACACATCAATTCATTTCTCCACAGAATCCAACCATACACGCAACCAATTTCATCAGTATTAATTAAGAACACGTCAAATACGACGAACACAAATCAACACAATCCACCACTCAAACACAACAAGTTTCATTTACTCAAAATCATACATAAATGAGTTTAAATTCATTTTCCACGAAACATTCATCAATATAACCAAAACCTAACTCTAAGGTTTTACCCATAACGCCTTAGATTCATTTTCCCCCAAATCAACACTTTAACCCTAACAAAATTCTTTTCCACACAACCATAGATAGTCCCTAAATGCAAACTAGAAGTTTGGAAGGAGCCATTACCTTCACGTTAGCTTTGACGTTCGATTACGGTACCGCTAGTAAATTCGGTAAAATCTCAGCTCGCAACGCCGCTTCCAAAGTTGGTTCCCCTAGCACCGTAGTGTGGTAGTGAGCAACTTTCCCTTCTATCTCTTTGCGAAACGAAGCTTGGATCTAGATGAACGGGGAGGTTTGTGTTTGACGGTTTTGAAATCCATAACTCCGTTTTTGAATCCAGGAAGAAGGAAGGAGTTGGGAACTTGATCTTTCTCACCCACTAGCCTTGGGTTTCAATTCTCGAACTTAAAGAAACGAAAAAGAAGCAAAATCAATCGAAGAAGAAAAGAGGGAGATGGAATTCACGCGAGAGCAGAGGAAGAAGAAGGAAAATGTTTTCTGTTTTCTTTCAGTTTTCCCTTTCTTCCTTTTTCCTTCCTTTCTATTTCTATCCTTTTTCCTTCCTTTCCTTTCTTTTCTATTTCTTTCTTTTTCCTCCACACACAAACAAATATATATATATATATATGTTTATATATATTAATTATAATTAACAAATATCTCAAAATAACTAGATATATTGTTAAATTACCATTTCACCCATAACACATTTAATCTTCGTAAAAGATTCACCGCAGTTAATTTTAATTTATTCATCGACGAGTAATTCTAATCGGCATCAAAAATATCTTTTTGATCATATAAACTCCAAAATACACAAAATTATTCTTTTTCATCATAATAACTTTGGCTAAAAAGCCTATCGAGCCAATATCCAAAATACACACTATTACATAAAGTATACTTTAAAATTATGGTCTTACACCCTCCCAAGGCTTATTCAAGTCCAATTAGGGTTTCTAACAGATCTTGTACATCCAATACTAGTTCATTTGTATCATTGGATTAACATTTATCATTTTCTTCTTTCAGATGGCTATTCTAGTCCAGTTGGGGTTTTAACCAATCTTGTCCATCCAATAGGTGTGTTTGGTATCATTGGATTAAATTTAGTCATTTCGTACTCCTTAGCTTATTCTTGTCAATTAGGTTTTTAACCAATCTTGTGCATCCAATAAGTTCATTTGTGTCATTGGATTAAACATTTAGGTCATTTTTGTCCTTCCTAGGTTTATTCTTTCCAATTAGGGTTTATAACCAATCTTGTGCATCCATAAGTTCATTTGTTTCATTTGATTAACATTTAGGTCATTTCCGTCCACCCTAGGCTTATTATTGTCAAATTAGGATTTTTAACTAAACTTGTGCTTCCAATAAGTTCTTTTGTGTTATTGGATGAACATTTAGGTCATTTTCATCCTCCCTAAGATTAATATTCAGGTCATTTTCGTCCTCCTTAGCCTTATTCTAGTCCAATTATGGTTATGAACCAATCTTGTGCATCCAATAAGTTGTGGTTGTATCATTGGATTAACATTTAGGTCAATTATCGTCCTTCCTATGCTTATTCTTGTCCAATTAGGGTTTTTAACCCAATCTTGTGCATCCAATAAAGTTCATTTGTGTCATTGGATGAACATTTAGGTCATTTTGTCCTCCCTAGGCTTATTCTTGTCCAATTAGGGGTTTTTAACTAAACTTGTGCATCCCATAAGTTCATTTGTGTCATTGGATGAACATTTAGGTCATTTTCGTCCTCCCTAGGCTTATTCTTGTCCAATTATGGGTTTTAAACAATCTTGTGCATCCAATAAGTTCATTTGTGTCATTGGATGAACATTTAGATCATTTTTCGTCCTCCCTAGGCTTATTCTTGTCCAATTAGGGGTTTTTAACCAATCTTGTGCATCCAATAGGTGTGTTTGTGTCATTGGATGAACATTTAGGTCATTTTCGTCCTCCCTAGGCTTATTCTTGTCCAATTAGGGTTTTTAACCAATCTTGTGCATCCAATAAGTTCATTTGTGTGTCATTGGATGAACATTTAGGTCATTTTCGTCCTCCCTAGGCTTATTCTTGTCCAATTAGGGTTTTTAACCAATCTTGTGCATCCAATAAGTTGTGTTTGTGTCATTGGATGAACATTTAGGTCATTTTCGTCCTCCCTAGGCTTATTCTTGTCCAAATTAGGTTTTTAACCAATCTTGTGCATCCAATAAGTTCATTTGTGTCATTGGATTGAACATTTAGGTCATTTTCGTCCTCCCTAGGCTTATTCTTGTCCAATTAGGGTTTTTAAACCAATCTTGTGCATCCAATAAGTTCATTTTTGTAATTGGATTAACATTTAGGTCATTTTCGTCCTCCCTAGGCTTATTCTTGTCCAATTAGGGTTTTTAACCAATCTTGTGCATCAAATAGGTGTGTTTGTGTCATTGGGATTAACATTTAGGTCATTTTCGTCCTACCTAGGCTTATTCTTGTCCCAATTAAGGTTTTTAACCAATCTTGTGCATCCAATAAGTTCATTTGTGTCATTGGATTGAACATTTAGGTCATTTTCGTCCTCCCTAGGCTTATTCTTGTCCAATTAGGGTTTTTAACCAATCTTGTGCATCCAATAAGTTCATTTGTGTCATTGGATTAACATTTAGGTTATTTTCGTCCTCCTAGGCTTATTCTTGTCCAATTAGGGTTTTTAACCAATCTTGTGCATCCAATAAGTTCATTTGTGTCATTGGATGAACATTTAGGTCATTTTCGTCCTCCCTAGGCTTATTCTTGTCCAATTAGGGTTTTTAACCAATCTTGTGCATCCAATAGTTCATTTGTGTCATTGGATGAACATTTAGGTCATTTTCGCCCTCCCTAGGCTTATTCTAGTCCAAATAGGGTTTTTAACCAATCTTGTGCATCCAATAGGTGTGTTTGTGTCATTGGATGAACATTTAGGTCATTTTCGTCCTCCCTAGGCTTATTCTAGTCCAATTAGGGTTTTTAACCAATCTTGTGCATCCAATAAGTTCATTTGTGTCATTGGATGAACATTTAGGTCATTTTCGTCCTCCCTAGGCTTATTCTTGTCCAATTAAGGTTTTTAACCAATCTTGTGCATCCAATAAGTCATTTGTGGTGTCATTGGATGAACATTTAGGTCATTTTCGTCCTCCCTAGGCTTATTCTTGTCCAATTAGGGTTTTTAACCAATCTTGTGCATCCAATAAGTTCATTTGTGTCATTGGATGAACATTTAGGTCATTTTCGTCCTCATTCGCCTTAAGTTAATTACGGTTTTTAACCAATCTTGTAGGGTTCATTTGAACCAATCTTGTGCATCCAATAGGTTTGTTTGTGTCATTGGATGGATGAACATTTAGGTCATTTTCGTCCTCCCTAGGCTTATTCTTGTCCAATTAGGATTTTTAACCAATCTTGTGCATCCAATAGGTTCATTTGTGTCATTGGATGAACATTTAGGTCATTTTCGTCCTCTCTAGGCTTATTCTTGTCCAATTAGGGTTTTTAACCAATCTTGTGCATCCAATAAGTTCATTTGTGTAATTAGATGAACATTTAGGTCATTTTTCGTCCTCCCTAGGCTTATTACAGTCCAATTAGGGTTTTTAACCAATCTTGTGCATCCAATAAGTTCATTTGTGTCATTGGATTAACATTTAGGTCATTTTCGTCCTCACTCGCCTTATTGAAGTCCAATTAGAGTTTTTAACCAATCTTGTGCATCCAATAAGTTCATTTTGTGTCATTGGATGAACATTTAGGTCATTTTCGTCCCTCCCTAGGCTTATTCTAGTCCAATTAGGGTTTTTTAACCAATCTTGTGCATCCAATAGGTTCATTTGTGTCATTGGATGAACATTTAGGTCATTTTCGTCCTCTCTAGGCTTATTCTAGTCCAATTATGTTTTTAACCAATCTTGTGCATCCAATAAGTTCATTTGTGTCATTGGATGAACATTTAGGTCATTTTCGTCCTCCCTAGGCTTATTCTTGTCCAATTAGGGTTTTTAACCAATCTTGTGCATCCAATAAGTTCATTTGTGTCATTGGGATGAACATTTAGGTCATTTTCGTCCTCCCTAGGCTTATTCTTGTCCAATTAGCGTTTTTAACCAATCTTGTGCATCCAATAAGTTCATTTGTGTCATTGGATGAACATTTAGGTCATTTTCGTCATTCCCTGATTAAAAGTTCAACTAGGGTTTTTCCAAATTAGGTTTTTAAACCAATAGGGTTTTGAACCAATCTTGTGCATCCAATAAGTTCATTTGTGTCATTGGATGAACATTTAGGTCATTTTCGTCCTCCCTATGCTTATTCTTGTCCAATTAGGGTTTTAACCAATCTTGTGCATCCAATAAGTTCATTTGTGTCATTGGATGAACATGTAGGTCATTTTCGTCCTCCCTAGGCTTATTCTTGTCCAATTAGGGTTTTTAACCAATCTTGTGCATCCAATAAGTTCATTTGTGTCATTGGATGAACATTTAGGTCATTTTCGTCCTCCCTAGGCTTATTCTTGTCCAATTAGGGTTTTTAACCAATCTTGTGCATCCAATAAGTTCATTTGTGTCATTGGATGAACATTTAGGTCATTTTCGTCCTCCCTAGGCTTATTCTTGTCCAATTTAGGTTTTTAACCAATCTTGTGCATCCAATAAGTTCATTTGTGTCATTGGATGAACATTTAGGTCATTTTCGTCCTCCCTAGGCTTATTCTTGTCCAATTAGGGTTTTTAACCAATCTTGTGCATCCAATAAGTTCATTTGTGTCATTGGAATGAACATGTAGGTCATTTTCGTCCTCTCTAGGCTTATTCTTGTCCAATTATAGTTTTTAACCAATCTTGTGCATCCAATAAGTTCATTTGTGTCATTGGATTAACATTTAGGTCATTTTCGTCCTCCCTAGTCTTATTCTTGTCCAATTAGGGTTTTTAACCAATCTTGTGCATCCAATAAGTTCATTTGTGTCATTGGATGAACATTTAGGTCATTTTCGTCCTCCCTAGGCTTATTCTTGTCCAATTAGGGTTTTTAACCAATCTTGTGCATCCAATAAGTTGTGTTTGTGTCATTGGATGAACATTTAGGTCATTTTCGTCCTCCCTAGGCTTATTCTAGTCCAATTAGGGTTTTTAACCAATCTTGTGCATCCAATAAGTTCATTTGTGTCATTGGATGAACATTTAGGTCATTTTCGTCCTCCCTAGGCTTATTCTTGTCCAATTACGGTTTTTAACCAATCTTGTGCATCCAATAAGTTTTTCATTTGTGTCATTGGAATGAACATTTAGGTCATTTTCGTCCTCCCTAGGCTTATTCTTGTCCAATTAGGGTTTTTAACCAATCTTGTGCATCCAATAAGTTCATTTGTGTCATTGGATGAACATTTAGGTCATTTTCGTCCTCCCTAGGCTTATTCTTGTCCAATTAGGGTTTTTAACCAATCTTGTGCATCCAATAAGTTCATTTGTGTCATTGGATGAACATTTAGGTCATTTTCGTCCTCCCTAGGCTTATTCTTGTCCAATTAGGGTTTTTAACCAATCTTGTGCATCCAATAAGTTCATTTGTGTCATTGGATTAACATTTAGGTCATTTTCGTCCTCCCTAGGCTTATTCTTGTCCAATTAGGGTTTTTAACCAATCTTGTGCATCCAATAAGTTCATTTGTGTCATTGGATGAACATTTAGGTCATTTTCGTCCTCCCTAGGCTTATTCTGTCCAATTAGGGTTTTTAAACCAATCTTGTGCATCCAATAAGTTCATTTGTGTCATTGGATGAACATTTAGGTCATTTTCGTCCTCCCTAGGCTTATTCTTGTCCAATTAGGGTTTTTAACCAATCTTGTGCATCCAATAAAGTTCATTTGTGTCATTGGATGAACATTTAGGTCATTTTCGTTCCTCCCTAGGCTTATTCTTGTCCAATTAGGGTTTTTAACCAATCTTGTGCATCCAATAAGTTCATTTGTGTCATTGGATGAACATTTAGGTCATTTTCGTCCTCCCTAGGCTTATTCTTGTCCAATTAGGGTTTTAACCAATCTTGTGCATCCAATAAGTTCATTTGTGTCATTGGATGAACATTTAGGTCATTTTCGTCCTCCCTACGCTTATTCTTGTCCAACTAGGGTTTTTAAACCAATCTTGTGCATCCAATAAGTGTGTTTGTGTTATTGGATTAACATTTAGTCATTTCGTCCTCCATAGGCTTATTCTAGTCCAATTAGGGTGGTAAACCAACACTACTAGAAAATCTGCTTTTAGCGTCGACCAGAAAACCCACGCTAAACGGCAAAAAGCCGACGCTAATGGTGATTTAGCGTCATTAGCGTCCGTGTCGGGCATAGGCTAAAACGGTCGAAGCTAATGGGTAGCGTCAGCCTGTTGCCATCCCGACGCTATAGTGTGTCGGCTAGACCCACGCTACGCCGACGCTACTAACAATTACAAAACATCCGACGCTAGTTAATCCTTTACGTCATTTCGTTCGTCCTCTTCAGTTATGTCGGGATGTCGAAATTAGCGTTTTTACTAAATTGTGCATGATAAGTTTCTAGTGTCATTTGGCCGACATTTAGGTCAAAATCGTCCTCCGGAGGTTTATTCAATCCAATTAGGGTTCGTAACCAGATTTGTGACACACAATTAAAAAGTTCAATGTGTTATTGGATGAACATGAAACTTTTCAAAACTAATTTTGACAAAGGTTGATACCAATCTACAGCAGTTGTGTATAAAATTAACTCAATGGAAAAAAATTCACTTGTAACCAAGATTAGTTTGACGTCCTCCTAATTGAAAATATATATACAAAAAAAGGTGTCATACATCATGATATTCATCATTTAGTCAAAGTCATATCCAATAGCCTGAATTGACAAAGGAACAAAACAATCATATGTTGTGAATTCATCTAATAAATTGAAAAGGAAAAACATTTAGGTCATGCATACCCCTCCTAGGCATAGTTATTCCATAGTCCAGATCAATGGTGCATTCAATTAGTCAATACCAACAATATAGTCATAAAAAAAATCATAAATAAACATCATTAGGTCATTTATTGGTAAAAAAACTAAACAATATATTACCTTTAATATTTTGTCCACATGCTTTTGCAATACCACAACTTGTGGATACAATAATATCATCTGTGTCATTGATGAACAATAGGTCATTTTCATAAACAGGCTATGCTTATTCCATTTATGAAATTAGGGTTAATACATGAATTTTGTGACTAATTAAAAGACTCACCAAAAAGAAGACAGTCATATTTTGGTCTTTTTCTTGTCTGAATCTGTTCTCATACTCCAATTAGAAAATGTTATAATAAAAAAAAATTAAGTGAACACTACTTTACATTCATGAGTGAAAAAAATATGACCATTAGATCATGGGTCATTTCCTGAGCAACCTAGGAATATTTAATAAGAATATCATATAGAGAAAAGCTGTGCAACCAAATAAATGATTGAACTATACATGAACATTTAGCAAACCTCTAAGTCAACTCCTTAGCATGAGTCTTGTAGCAAACCTCTAAGTCAACAGAAAGCACATCACTTGTTTATAACCACCAATCCAAACAAGTTGAGTTCCCTTGGGCCACACTAAATGCCATTGTTACGCATTCGCCAAATCTTTGTGAATTGGGGTAGATGGAGCCATCATTGTACCATCCAAGACATTGATATCCAAATGACTAAACAAACTATCTTGCTTTGGCCTTGCATGCTTCAAAAGAGCACCTGTATTAAAAATATGTGGTGTGATCTTTGAATGCCTCTGCAACATAAAAGAAAAAAGGTATAAAAGAATTGAGTTCAAGTGAGGTTACAATTTCTTCAGCATTCTGATACGAACATCTTAGAGCCTGAGAAGATGTTTAACCAATCCATGTGCATATAATCAGCATTGTGTCATTGCATGAACATTTAGGTCATTTTCGTTCTCCCTAGGCTTATTCTTGTCCAATTAGGGTTTTTAACCAATCTTGTACATCCAATAAGTTCATTTGTGTCATTGGATGAACATTTAGGTCATTTTCGTCCTCCCTAGACTTATTCTTGTCCAGTTAGGTTTTTAATCAATCTTGTGCATCCAATAAGTTCATTTGTGTCATTGGATTAACATTTACGTCATTTTCGTCCTCCCTGGCTTATTCTAGTCCAATTAGGGTTTTTTAACCAATCTTGTGCATCCAATAAGTTCATTTGGTCATTGGATGAACATTTAGGTCATTTTTCGTCCTCCCTAGGCTTATTCTAGTACAATTAGGGTTTTTAACCAATCTTGTGTATCCAGTAAGTTCATTTGCGTCATTGGATTAACATTTAGGTCACTTTCGTCCTAACTAGGCATATTCTAGTCCAATTAGGGTTTTTAATCTTGTAATCTTGTGGCATCCAATAGGTTCATTTGTGTCATTGGATTAACATTTTGGTTATTTCCGTCCTTCCCTAGGCTTATTCTAGTCCAATTAGGGTTTTTTAACCAATCTTGTGCAACCAATAGGTTGTGTTTTATGTCATTGGATTAACATTTAGGTCATTTTCGTCCTCCCTAGGCTTATTACTAGTCCAATTAGGGATTTTTAACCAATCTTGTTCATCCAATAATTCCATTTGTGTCATTGCTTAAAATTTAGGTCATGTTCGTCCTCCCTTAGGCTTATTCTAGTCCAACTAGGGTTTTTAACCAATCTTGTGCATCCAATAGGTGTGTTTGTGTCATTGGATTAACATTTAGGTCATTTTTGTCCTCCCATAGGCTTATTCTAGTCCAATTAGGGGTATTTAACCAATCTTGTGCATCCAATAAGTTCATTTGATTCATTGGATTAACATTTAGGTCATTTTTCGTCCTCCCTAGGTCTTATTCTACTCCAATTAGGGTTTTTAACCAATCTTGTGCATCCTATAGGTGTGTTTGTGTCATTAGATTAAAATATAGGTCATTCTCATCCTCCTTAAGCTTATTCTTGTCGAATTAGGGTTTTTAACCAATCTTGTTTATCCAATAAGTTCATTTGTGTCATTGCATTATCATTTAGGTCATTTTAGTCTCTCTAGGCTTATTGTCGTCCAACAAGGGTTTTTAACCAATCTTGTGCAACCAATAGGTGTGTTTGTGTCATTGGATTAACATTTAGGTCATTTTCGTACTCCCTAGGCATATTCTAGTCCAATTAGGGTTTTTAACCCTTGTAATCTTATGCATCCTTAAAGTTCATTTGTGTCATTGGATTAACATTTAGGTTATTTCGTCTTCCCTAGGCTTATTCTAGTCCATTAGGGTTTTTGAAACAATCTTGTGCATCCAGTAACTTCAGTTGTGTCACTGGATTAACATTTAGGTCATTTTCTTCCTCCCTATGCTTATTCTAGTCCAATTATGGTTTTTAACCAATCTTTTGCAACCAATAGTAGTGTTTGATTCATTGGATTTAACATTTAAGTCATTTTCGTCCTCCCTAGGGTTATTCTAGTCCAATTAGGGTTTTTAAGCAATCTTGTTCATCCAATAAGTTCATTTGTGTCATTTGTTTAACATTTAGGTCATTTTCATCCTCCTAGGCTTATTCTAGTCTAACTAGGGTTTTTAACCAATCTTGTGCATCCAATAGGTGTGTTTATGTCATTGGATTAACATTTAGGTCATTTTTGTCCTCCATAGGCTTATTCTAATCCACTTAGGGTGTTTAACCAATCTTCTGCATCCAATAAGTACATTTGAGTCATTGGATTAACATTTAGGTCATTTTCGTCCTTCCAAGTCCTATTTAGTCTAATTAGAGTTTTAAACCAATCTTGTGCATCCAATAAGTTCATTTGTGTAATTGGATTAACATTGAAGTCATTTTCGTTCTCTCTATGCTTATTCTAGTCCAATTAGGTTTTTTTAACCAATCTGTCCATCTAATGAGTTCATTTTTGTCAATGGATTAACATTTAGGTCATTTTCGTCCTCCCTAGTCTTATTCTAGTCCAATTAGGGTTTTTAACCAATCTTTTGCATCCACTAAGTTCATTTGTGTCACTGGATTAACATGTATGTTATTTTTCGTCTTCCCTAGGCTTATTCTAGTACAATTAGGGTTTTTAACCAATCTTGTGCATCCAATAAGTTCATTTGTGTCATTGGATTAACATTTAGGTCATTTTCAAAAAGGAAGGGAGGTTTGAAATTTAAATGTAGCTTTTAAAAATTCCTGTTAAAAACTTAAGAAAATAACTGAAGATTGATCTTGGTTATGAAAACAGAGAATGGAGAACGTTCTTTGTTTTATGATAAAACAGAGAACGTTCCTTGATTAGCTTAAAACAGAAAATCGATTTGTGTTTTATCTTAGTTAATCAATTTAGTTTTACAAATAAAGAGATAGGATAGAGAATACTACACAAAGCCATGTCCTGGTTTACCCAACTTGGGTTACGTCCAGTCCTCACACTGTGATATTTTCCACTACGTGTTGAAAACAAATAACCTTCTTGATTTTTACAGCCCCTAGTCTAGATCAACCATGATCTGTTTCAATCTCTATTACTCTCCACCCAGAAAGTAACAACAACACATATCTAACTTTGGATAGGATTCAATACAATCTAACAAACTATAAGAAATTCTTATAGTTTGAGTTTTTACAGTAAGATTATTTTTTGACAGAATCTGAGATATCTCAACTCTTGTTTGAGATTTGATTCTTTTACAAAGATTCAGTAATAATTAAGTAATCTGAAATGAGAATTTAGAACTGCTTCTTCTTTGCGAAATTTGAGAGCTTCATGTATGTGTATGTGATTGATTTGTGGAATTTTACAGCACTTGAATTTCTTGTTGTATTTCTGGATATGGGACTTCTATTTACAGGCTTTAGCAGCATTTAATGAAGGTAAAAAAGAGATGTTGGTAGTGCTCTGTTTTTTTACTGAAACAATATTTCAGAATAAAAATAATCCAGCCTTGAATTGATTTTAAAACTGCTTGTACTATTCTGTTACAGCTTTTAATCAGTTTTGTCTTCTAGTTAAAGAGCCTTTTGAAGTTTCTCTCTTAATCTTGGATGGTACCAATTTCGATCTTGAGTCTTGAATGTAGCCAAAAGAAGTTTGGAGAAAGATTATAAGCCATTGCAGAAGATAACAGACTGTTGTTGGAGTTATGCAGAAAACGAAGATTGACTGTTTTGATTTTAGAGTTCCAAACTGTTTTACTTTGACTATTTTGAGTCCTTTTATTTTAGTGATCTGATATTCTTTTTGAGTTGGGATGAATCTTAATTGTTCCTTCCATGTACTAATTCTATTTGAATGAATTTTCGAGGGCAAAATCTTTGTAAAAGAGGTGGAGAATGATTGGTCAATATGTTGTGATGAACATTCTTGAAAGTGGAGATCATTCTCTGTTTTTATGCAGAATGTTCTCGTTGTTGTTTATTCTGCTTTGCTTGATTCTGTTCTCAATTAAATTCACTCAAAAGCACAAGTTAAATTAACATACATTTTAGAATCATAATTAACCTTTGTTTATTTTCATCAAAACTTTAAATATGGAGTTTGTCTCAACAATCTCCCCCTTTTGACGATGACAAACATGTTAATTTAGATTTTAATTCTGATTCTAATATCAAGTATTAAAAGAGCTTAAAAGCTCCCCCACAATTTATGCAGTTTTTAATTTGACATAAATTTAAAACACTATATGCGATAAACTGGTTTTTTCATTTAATTGTGAGTAGAATTACATAACAAGACTTTCTAAAACAAATTAAAAGCTAACTTAACTCTCCCCGTTTGTCATTCAAAAGTTAAGAGAAGAGCAACTAAAATGCTAAGGAGGGAGAGGATCCTTCCGAAGAGGAGGATTTTCCTGGTGGAGGAACTTCGGGAGGATGAGGAACCGAATGAAGTGGTGGAGGTGGAATTCCCAGCTTGGGAGCAAGTTGCTCTGTGAGCCAAGTTCTCAGCAGAGTGATTTCCTGATCTTGCTGAAGTTGTCGAGCCATAATGATCTACAATGCAACCATGATATCTGAATTGGAAGGTTCAGACTGGCGAGAAGGAGTGTGAAAATGAGTTGTTTGCTGAGTGGTAGTGGGAAAATTGTATTGGAGACCAAAAATAGATGGAAGAGTGCCAACGAATGTAGACATGGATGGGAGAGACGCAAGTGGGGTAGACATATTTCTAGACGGGGCAGCAGATTTTGGGAAGTTCAAAAATTGACTAATGTTAAAACAGAAGAGCTGGTTTTTTGTGGTGAGACAAAGAGTGGTGACATGGTGCTCATGTTTTGATTTTTTCAGAAATGTCCCAAAATCCGGTGAATGATGTAGGGAGAAAGGTTGAAGGATTTTGGTGTTTTGTTGGAGAATATTCTTGAGGAGGTGAAGAACGTTCTTGAGCAGGTTCTGGAACATCTTCTTGTGAGTGGTCAGATGAGGAGGGTGTAATTGAATGGGAATTTGGCAGTCTGGAGTCGAGCATATCTTTTTTTTTTTGAGAGAGGTGGGAAAGGAAGATGTGGTGAATGAAGGTGGGAAGAAAAAGTCTTTCTCATATGAGAGAGATTTTTGGTGGAGATTTTGATTAGTGATTTTTTCAGAAGAAAGGGAAACTCCAAAATACCTGAAGACTTTAGTCAATACCATTCCATAAGGAACAATATTCTTCTTGTAGTCTTTGGTTGCTGCACATATCATGTGTTGGAGATCACATGAGGCAGGTTCAGACGCTTGCAATTTAGGAGATGGTGGATGAGCAGTGCGTCATTATCAGATACATACTCATGACTCCCACAGTGAGGGATTAGAGTATGCTGGCACATATTGTTGAACACTTTAGGGAGGGGTTTGAGGTATGTTGCCAAGTAGCGGGTTGATCCTTCTTGAAACAAATTAGAAAGTACTTCAGTCTTTTAAAGATTCAAAGCTGAGTACCAGTTGTTGCAAACACAGATGGGCCTTCTGTGGGCAACTGAAGATTTGAAGCCAGAATGTTCGGGGTTTAGTCTGATCTCAACTCCCTTTATCGTGGAAATGATAAGGGATTTGTCAGCAAAATTCTTTGCATTGCAGTAGAATGCTCGAACAACATTTGAGTAGTAGCATTCAGACGTTGGCAAGAATGAGGTCCAACCAAAAGCATCTGTGTGATGCTGGACATCATTTTCTTCAATGATGAGTTTGTCAAAGACAAAAACTCGTCTGATCCCAACTGGGCGTTGAGCCCATTTGTTTTTGAAGAGTTTGGATTTGTTGGGGGAAATCAGAGGCAGAGTATTTTGTTTGGATTTTTTAGAAGGTGGAGATGGTTAAAATTCAAAAGAAGTGGAGGTAGAGGAATGTTCTAGAGTGGGAGAACGTTTGGCGTGTGTTGATGGTGAAGGTTGTGGACGTGAGAGAGGATTCTGGAGGAGAGACTGTGTGAGTAGGAGAACGTTCTCGATTTGGAGAAATGTTCATGTGATGGAGGAGAAAAAGGAGTTTGAACAGGAGAATGTTCCGGAATTGGAGAACGTTCTTGAGGTTGTGGGGGACATTGTGGAGAATGTTTTGGAGAGGGGAGACGATTTCATTTATCAATCTTCGTTCTTGGTTTGGGGAGTTGATTGTGAGGGTTCAGAGGAGAAGGTTGATTGGATGGTGTGGTAGGTTTGGTGTTTGTTGGTGCCCTTGCAGATGTTGGAGGGAAGGAATCAGAAGAATCATCAGTCTCAAAATCTGAGAAGATGAAGTAATGTGGTTTTAGGTTTTAGGGTTTTGAGGTTCCAATTCTAGATTGAACCCTCATTGAGCATCATTTAGGAATAGTTTGGTGACGCAAATGTGGAGGAACCTGAGCAAGGTTTGGTGTGGGATGAGTGTATAGTGGTGGAAGAATAGTAGACAGAGGATTGGGATTGAACATTTCTTGGTTGTTGTCAGAAAAGGTTGAATAAGAGGAGGTGTGTGGTGGTGTTGGTCGAGGTGGTTGAGAGGGTGAAAGTTCCACATAATCAGATGAAAGGGATGAAGAGGATGGTGAGCAGGGAGAAGCATTTTTGCGTGCTAATTGTTTGGTTCGTGCCATTTTTTTCTGTGAGTAAGTGATTTAGAGTGAGAGAGATGAAGGAGAAGACTGGTATTTAGATAGAATCTTGATGCAGGTTTTGGGGAAAAAGAAGGTGAAGAGGTTAAAAAATAAACTATTTTTCTAACTTGAGGAAAGGAAAAGAAAATAATGATTATTTTTTTGACCAATTGTTGTGGACATAGGGAAGGAGGAAAAGAATTTTGGGGGCTATAAAAGCTTGTGTCAGCACTCTATCTTCAGACATAGAGACACATGTATTAAATGCCAAGATTTGCCTTTTGGTTTTGAGAGGGAAAGTGATGACTCAGGAGAGAGAATGTTGGTTTTTTAGAACGGGGAATGATGCTCGCGAAAAGGAGACTGATAAACGTTCTTCGTTTTCTGCCGAAGCAGAATTTATCCAGAATTTTCTGGATTTTTCATGATCTTCAATTTTTCTTTGATCAAATTGAACTATCCTCGACAAGAGGCTTTGTAAAAATGTCAGCAAGTTGATTTTGAGTATCAACAGAGATTAATTCAATATCTTTCTTATTGACATGATCACGAATAAAATGATGTTTTATTTCAATATGTTTTGATCTAGAATGCTGAATGAGATTTTTAGACAAATTTATAGCACTCGTATTATCACAATAAATTGGAATACTGGAATAGCTTACAGAGTAATCTTGAAGTTGATTTTAATCCACATAACCTGTGAACAACAGTTTGTTGTTGAAACATATTCGACCTCTGTTGTTGACAAGGCTATAATGTTCTATTTTCTGCAAGCCCAGCTGATTAATGCTTCGCCTATAAGAACTGACATGCTCCACTCGTGCTTTTTCTTCAATTTTATCTCTGGCATAGTCAGCATCATAGTAATGCTATAATATCAAAATGTGACCATTTCTATACCAAAGACTAAGATTAGTGGTTCCAACAAGATATCTAAATATGCGTTTTATTGTGTTAAATGGGATTCTTTTGGTGCTATTTGAAGTCGAGGCACCTAATCCTACTAAAAACACTATATCAGGCCTACTAGCAGTTAAATAAAGTAGAGAGCCATCATTACTCGATATTGTTTCTCAGAAATAGAATGTCATTTCATCTTTTTCTAAAGAAGAAGATGGATGCAATAGGAGTGGTCAGATTTTTGATTCATTCATTTTTGATTTAACCAACAGATCTTTGATGTACTTTTCTTGACAAAATAAAAGGTCGTTTCATATTGTTTAATTTGTAAACAAATAAAGTACCTTAATTCTCCCATCATGCTCATTTCAAATTCACTTTGCATAAGTTTTGAAAAAACTTTCACGCATTTTTTCATTTGTTGATCCAAAAATGATATCATCAACATATACTTGAACGATGAGTAAATCATTCCCTCTGTTTTCTTAAATAATGCGGTGTCGATTTTTCCTCTTACACAACCATTTTAATTAGGAATGAACTCAGTCGTCATATCAGGCCCTTGGTGCTTGTTTTAAACCATATAGAGCTTGTTTTAAACCTAGTCTTATTCTAGTCCGATTAGGGTTTTTAACCAATCTTGGGCAGCCAATAAGTTCATTGTGTCACTGGATTTACATTTAGGTCATTTTCTCCCTCCCTTGGCTTATTCTAGTCCAATTATGGTTTTTAACCAATCTTGGCATCTAATAGGTGTTATTTCATTGGATTAACATTTCGGTCATTTTCGTCCTCCCTAGGCCTATTGTAGTCCAATTAGGGTATTTACCAATTCTTGTTCATCCAATAAGTTCATTTGTGTCATTTCTTTAACATTTAGGTCATTTGCGTGCTCCCAAGGCTTATTCTAGTCTAACTATGGTTTCTAACTAATATTTGCATCCAATAAGTTTATTTGTGTCATTGGATTAACATTTCGGTCATTTTTGTCCTCACCTACTCATATTCTTGTCAAATTAATGTTTTTAACCAATCTAGTGCATCTAATAGGTGTGTTTGTGTCATTTGATTAATATTTAGGTCATTTTCGTGCTCCATAGGCTTATTCAGTCTACATAAGTTGTTTAACCAATCTTCTGCATCCAATAAGTTCATTTCTGTCATTGGATTAACATTTAGGTCATTTTCGACCATCCTAGTCTTATTCTAGTACAATAGAAAATCTTTTCTATTTCTATTGTCAAATTAATGTTTTTTTAACCAATCTTGTGCATCCAATAGGTGTGTTTGTGTCATTTGATTAATATTTAGGTCATTTTCGTGCTCCATAGGCTTATTCTAGTCTACATAAGTTGTTTAACCAATCTTGTGCATCCAATAAGTGCATTTGTGTCATTGAATTAACATTTAGGTCATCTTCGTCATCCCTACGCTTATTCTAGACCCATTAGGTTTTTAACCAATCTTGTGCACCTAATAGTTCATCTATGTCAATGATTAACATTTAGGTCATTTTCATCCTCCATATGCTTATTCTAGTCCAATTAGGGTTTTTACCCAATCTTGTGCATCCAATAGGTGTGTTTGTGTCATTGATTAACACTTAGGTCATTTTCATCCTACCTAGGCTTATTCTAGTCCGATTAGGGTTTTTTAACCAATCTTGTGCATCCAATAAGTTTATTTGTGTCATTAGATTAACATTTTGGTCATTTTCGTCCTCCCTCGCCTTATTCTTATCCAAATAGGGTTTTTAACCAATCTTGTGCATCCAAGGAGTTCATTTGGGTCACTGGATTAACATTTAGGTCATATTTTTCCTCCTTAGGCTTATTCTTGTCCAATTAAGGTTTTTAAACCAATCTTGTGCATCCAATAAGTTCATTTTCATCCTCCTTAGCTTATTCATGTCCAATTAGTGTTTTGAACCAATCTTGTAATCTTGTGGCTCTTATAAGTTCATTTGTGTCATTGGATTATCATTTAGGTTATTTTCCATCCGCCATGGGCTTATTCTAGTCCAATTAGGGTTTTAAAAACAATCTTGTGCATCAAATAAGTTTATTTTTGTCATTGGATTAACATTTTAGTCATTTTTAGTCCTTCCTAGGGCTTATTCTAGTCCAATTAGGGATTTTAACCAATGTTGTGCATCCAATAAAGTTTATTTGTCTCATTGGATTAACATTTGGGTTATTTTTGTCCTCCCTAAGCTTATTCTAGTCCAATTAGGTGTTTTAACCAATCTTGTGCATCCAATAGGTTTGTTTGTGTCATTGGATTAACATTTAGGTCATTTTAGTCTCACTCGCCTATTCAAGTCCAATTAGGGTTTTTAACCAATTTAGTGCATCAAATGAGTTCATTTGTGTCACTGGATTTACATTTATGTCATTTTTGTCCTTCCTAGGCTTATCTAGTCCAATTCGGGTATTTAACCAATCTTGTGCATCCAATAAGTTCATTTTTGTCATTGGATTAACATTTAGGTTATTTTGTCCTTCCTAGGATTATTCTATTCCAATTAGGGTTTTGACCAATCTTGTTTATGCAATATGTTCATTTGTGTCATCGGATTTACATTTAGGTCATTTTTGTCCTCCTTAGGCTTATTTAAATCCAAAGAGGGTTTTGAACCAATCGTGTAATCTTGTGGATCCTATAAGTTCATTTGTGTCATTGGAATAACATTTAAGTTATTTCCGTCCAACCTAGGCTTTATTCTAGTCCAATTAGGGTTTTTGAACAATCTTGTGCATCCAATAAGTTCATTTGTTCACTGCGTATTGACATTTAGGTCATTTTTTTCACCTCCCTAGGCTTATTGTAGTCAAATTATGGTTATTAACCATTCTTTTGCATCAATAGGTGTGTTTGTTTGTATTGGATTAACATTTAGGTCATTTTCGTCCTCCTCTAGGCTTATTCTAGTCCAATTACGGTTTTTAACTATTCTTGTTCATCCATATCATTTGTGTTATTTGTTTAACATTTAGGTCATTTTCGTCCAGCCTAGGCTTATTCCAGTCCAACTAGGGTTTTGAACCAATCTTGTGCACCAAATAAGTTCGTTTGTGTCATTGGATTAATATTAGGTTATTTTCGGTCTCCAGGCTTATTTTAATCCAATTGGGTTTTTTTAACAATCTTGTGCATTGAATATGTTCATTTGTGTCATTGGATTAATATTTAGGTCATTTTCGTCCTCCTAGTCATTCTTGTAAATGAGGTATTAACAATCTTTGCATCATAAGTTCATTTGTGTCATATATAACATTGAGTCATTTTCGTCCACCTTAGGCTTATTCTAGTTAATTAGGGTTTTAAACATCTTGTGCATCAATAAGTTATTTAATGTCATTGGATTAACATTATTCATTTTAGTCCTCACTAGGCTTAATCTAGTCAATTAGTTTTTAACCATTTTGTGCATCCAATAAGTTTATTTGTCTCACTGGATTAACATTTAGGATATTTAGTCTCCCTAGGCTTATTCTAGTCATATAGGGTTTTAACCCAATTTGTGCATCCAATAAAGTTAATTGTGTATTGGATTAATAAGGTATTTTCGTCCTCCTAGGCCTATTATAGTCCAATATGGTTTCTAACAATCTTTGTGCATCCAATAGTTTTGTTTGTTGTCATTGTATTAAACATTTAGTCATTTTGTCCTCCTCGCTTATTCTACCAATTAGGATTTTCAAACCAATCTTGTGGATCCTTTAGTTCATCTATGTCATTAGGATTACATTTATGTTATTCATCCTCCCTTCGGCTTATCAGTCCAATTAGTTTTAATACTTTTTATGCATCCTATTAGTTCATTTATGTCATTGGATTACAGATTTAGGTTCTTTTGTTCCCCTGGGCTTCCCTTTTTTTTATGTTAGTTCCAATTATGGTGTTATACCAATCTTTGTCGCATCTATAGACATGTGATATTTGTTCATTTGTAACATTTAGGTCATTTTTGTTCCTCCTTCGTAGAGTGCTTATTGAATTTCAAATTAGTGGTTTCCTCTCCACATTCTTGTCATCCAATAAGTTTTTGTGTCATTTTGTTTAACATTTGGTCATATTTCGTCCCTCCTATGCTTATTCTACTGTCATTTGGTTTTTAACAATCATTTGCATCTAATAAGTGTGTTTTGTGTCCATCGGTACATTTGAAGTCATTTTCGTCCTCCTTAGTGCTATCTATCAATAAGGTTTACAATCTGTGCATCCAATAACATTATTTTTGTCTTTGATTAACATTTAGTCATTTTCGTCCCTCCTAGGGTTATTCTTGCAGATTAGTATTTTTAACTAATCTATGCCATCCAATAATGTTCATTTGTGTATTGGATAAGACAAGGTCATTTTTTCCTCCCTGAGATTATTCAGTCCAATAATGTTTTTAAACAATCTTGTGCATCAATAGGTAGATTTTTGTGTCAT
>PGTU02006016.1:0-10575 GCA_002896215.2 Cicer echinospermum
CTTCAATCTTGAACAATGTGTCTTCTCACGAATCTGGCTATTCAATGATGGATTATGAGAACATTGTCTTTTCTCTCAAGAATACTTTTTCAGCTCTCTCAATGATTAAGGATAATCTTTTTGACTTTGATCTGAAAAAGCAATATCAGAATGTTAACAATGTGTTCTTAAGAGTTCTTCAGTATTATGAAGAATATTCAAGATGTTATTCAAGTGTATACATGTGTTGTATTGTGTTAATGAGAGTTTTTGAGAGAATGATTGAAAACAGTTTATATAGTTTCTGAAAAACAACTAATAAATCGATTTGCCAATCGATTCATTAAAGTTATAAAACAGGTCTAATCGATTTGCCAATCGATTATCGCGGGTCTTGTTTTTCTTGAATCTTGAAACTACATAAGCCAATCGATTTGCCAATCGATTCTTTTAAAAACTCTTTTCAGTAAATTATGTTCAGACTTATATGCATCGATTTCATAATCGATTGCAGGTGTTTTGTTCAAAGTAAAAATCACACCAATCGATTACTTAATCGATTTACTAAGTCTCATAATCGATTTACAAATACTCAGAATCGATTTGGCCACAAGCTCAAAGTTCACTGTGATTTCAAAAAGGTTCTTTCAATCGATTTGCCAATCGATTGTGTTCAAGACAGTGACTTAGCTATTTTGATGTTAATCGAAGTGCCAATCGATTTGTTTGTATTTGCCTGAAAAGTTCTTACCTGATATTTAGTTCAATCGATTTCCCAATCGATTGCAACCAAACTTAACATGATTGAAATTCTCACAATAGATTGTCCAATCGATTGTGTTTGTCACAGGCCAAGTTATTTTTCAAATATTATCTAAGCAATCGATTTGCCAATCGATTACCCTAGAAATTGGATTCTCACTGTGACTTGATCAATCGATTTGCCAGTCGATTGGTTTCAATCAGTTTTAATTTGTGATGTGTACAATCGATTTGCCAATCGATTAGCCTGTAAAACAGGTTGCCACTGACTTGTGCAATTTTCATTTCTAATTGTGCCAGTCGATTGCCTAATCGATTATACAATCACAAACAGTTATGTTTCCTTACACCCTTGTTATGAAATCGATTTCCCAATCGATTTACTCAGTCAATATTCAACTTTGGTTGATTTCTTGTGTTCCAAGCAATTTGTTTCAAGTGTGTAGGATTGGATTGTTGTTCCTGAAATCTTGCTCAATTAAAATGTTAGATTTATCATATGATGTATGAACATTGTATGTTTGTTAATTATGTCAAAATTAGGATTCAAAGGACTAAAGTCCAACAATCTCCCCCTTTTTGCATAAGTGACAATCATACAATTTTAACTTGAGTTGAGCATTTCAAGACATAATATTAACAACATTTCATAGCATCATATGTACCATTATCAGATCATAGAATCAGAAGTATCAGAGCATCTTAGCATAACAGTACACATGCTATTTATCAAAATCAGATCATTATTACATTAAAAATAAATTCATTATCAGTAATCAGAGCTTAGTCATCAGAGCAAATAAAATGCAACAAATATTAGCAAGTTATAATTTTTCTCCCCCTTTGTCAGTTAAGGCAAAAAGGCAGAAAAAAAATTTCCTCCCCCTATGTTAAAGAACATAAGCATTGGGGATTGAAATCATAAAACATTGTGTATCAGAGCAATGAAAATCAGAGCAATTAATGAGCATATCAAAGGATTAAGACAAATGAATTCAGAGAGAAATGAGATAAACGTTTTAATTCATTATAGAGTATAGATAAATGAAGTACATCACAGTCATCAGCAAAACAGCACAGATCCTAAACTCCTATATTCTAAACTAAGGCTGATCTCACGTATTATTAGCGGGAGAGGCAGCAGACTGTGTATTACCCTCAGCAGGTTGTCTCTCAACGTGAGTCTCAGGGTGATCTAGGGGAGTTGGGTTAGGTTCCTCTGGCTGCTTGACGATCGATGTCTGCGATGTCTTCAAATGACAGCTTGATTCCCAAGTGAGCTTGAATCGCATCCACATCCTGAACAACCGAATTCAAGGATGCCTGGAGAGTCCTTAAATTAGCTTCCATTCTGGACTGTGATTCTAGCATCTTGGCATTGTGTGCCATCTGAGCTTCTATGAATTCCATTATCTTAGCAACAAAATCAGGAGGGGCTGTGGCAGTAGCAGGTTGAGGCTGAGGTTGTGGTTGAGGTTGTGCTGGTTCAACAGTAGGCTGAGGTCTTATCCAAACACCATGTAACCTTTTCAATTGCATTTGATTGACAATTGATTCTCCAAATATCAGAGTGGTCTTTGCAGATTCTTCATTAACAAACGAAACTTTGAAATGTTTAAGAATCTTGGTAATCAGTTGTGGATAAGGCAACATAAGCTTGCTCTGTGAAGCTTCCAGCATGTGCCTTAGCACAATCCAAGTCCAGCTCATCCTGAGCTCCTTTGATAAACCCCATAACAGTAGTATGTCCAATTTCTGAACTACTGCATGGTTGCTTGAACGAGGTACAAGCATCCTGGTCAGCGTGTACATCAGCATCCGATGTTTGACCTTCATTTTGACCGATAGGTAATGAAAATGGTTTCCAAAAATCATCAATCATTCAGGTCCTTTACTGCAGGTGTGCCTGTCAACAGATCTTCCCAACTTCGTCAGCCGTATCAGCTCAGAACTGCCGGTCGATAGATTTTCCGTAAAAAGGCAAATCCTGAAAGCGTAGAAAAATCATCAAATGACATAGCAATCCTTTTACCTTGACTTGAGCCTTAAAACCTTCTTTCAGTCGCTTTAAACGTAGAATAAAAATTCTCTTATCACAACGTGGATAATTGTCGAGTGTAGAAGATAGAAAGCTCTCAAGGCCATGAAATCGCAGATGATTTTGAAACGTAAAACGTCAGTATCAAAGTAGCAAAAATCCAGAGTCTGACTCATGGATTTTTCTCTTCAGAAAGTCTGATGGTATAGAAGGTTCTGCATCTTTTTCCTTGGATGCAGGAACTTTCTTGGCAGGGGGTGAAGAAACAGTTTCTTCTTCCTCTTTTGTGAATTTCCTTCATGGCATCAGCATGAGTTTTTTCCGTTGGGGGTTCCTTTCTCTTTTAGGCTTCTCTTGAATAGGAGCGGGTGCCTTTCCTTTGTCTTTGGCAAGTATTTTATGTGTAGGTATGGGTACTCTTTTTGTTAGAGTGGGTGGTGGGTAAGGGGTTTCACTGGTTGAAGATGATGAAGGTGAAGGAGTACGCTGCCTGGGTTTGTTTTACTCGTGCCATACTCGTAGATTAAAGTAGATAGAATGTAGATAGCAACAAAATAACAATAGCAGAGACAGAAGGATGAAGCAGACAGAGGAAAATTGGTGAAATCTGAAGAAATGCAGTGCAGAAATCGATTGATAACTGTTCCTATTTAAACCCTTAAACGTGTAAATCGATTCCAAATCGATTAGGTTACCGTTGCTGGTAATGTCAATCGATTTAGTAATTATTACACACAACGCTAGTCACAACGGTCATATTTCAAATCGATTCCCAAATCGATTTCCAGTTTACTTAAGCATGTCCAAATCGATTGTGTGTAACGTTGAAAGAAGAACTAGTCGATTTCCCAATCGACGCTCGAGCAAGTTAAAACAAATTTTCTGAACTTTGAATTCTGGGGCCAAAGCAATCGATTCCCAAATCGATTTATAAACCATTTACCATGCCGGTAATCGATTCCCAAATCGATTTAACTGGAGAAACAACTGCAAACACCAGAAATCCTATGAAAGAATCAACGATCATTACTTCACTAGGATCAATGATCCCTAGTTCATCCTTATATACAGAAAACTTTCCTCTTGGTAAAGCTTTTGTGAAGATGTCAGCTAGCTGTTCGGCATGAACATACTCAAGCTTAATGATTCCATTTTGAAAGTGATCTCTATAAAGTGATGTCTTACTTCAATGTGTTTGTCCTGGGAGTGCATTACTGGATTGCTGGTTATACTTTATTGCACTTGTGTTGTCACACATGATAGGTATTGTTTCCCAAATCAACACCAAAGTCCAATAAGTGCTGTTTCATCCAAAGTATCTGAGCACAACAGCTCCCAGCTGCAATATATTCAGCTTCAGCAGTTGATAAAGCAATGCTTGTCTGTTTCTTACTAAAACCATGACACAAGAGAGTTTCCAAGTAAATGACAAGTTCCTGAGGTACTTTTCCTGTCGAGTTTACATCCGGCAAAGTCTGAATCTTGAGTAACCAACTAAGGGTACAAGTTGATCCTTTAGATACCACAATCCAAGGACTCTTAGTTCCTACCAAGTATCTGAAAATTCTTTTAACTGCACTGAAGTGAGATTCCTTTGATTTGATTGATACCTTGCACACATACAAACACTGAACATGATGTCTGGTCGGCTTGCTGTAAGGTAGAGCAAAGATCCTATCATACCACGAAATCTAGTAACATCTACAGGTTTACCTTTTCTCATCTCTCGTCTAAGTAATTTCCTTGACTCATGGTGTGTATCAATGGATTTAGATTTTCAAAGTTAAATTTCTTATCAAATCAGAACAGTATTTCAGATTGACTAATGAATTAATGCCTTGGCTGCTTTGGTTAATTTGAAATCCCAAGAAATATGACAGTTCACCCATCATTTGACATTTCAAAATTACCTTTCATCAAATTTTCAAATTCTTGCACAGTTATTATTTTGTAGATCCAAATATTATGTTCATCAACATATACTTGGACAAGCAGATTATCATTTCAGTAGTTTTTGTGAAAGGGTGCTTGCAAACATTTTCTCTTAAAAAGTTTTGTTGAATAGGAAATTGCTGAGCTTCTCATACCAAGCTCTTGAGCTTGGTTTTAACCCATAGAGGCCTGATGAGAGCTATAACATGATTTAGGAAAAATCAGGATTTTCAAAACCAGTGTTTGGCTAACAAAAACTTCCTCTTGAAGTCACCATTGAGAAAGCACTTTCACATCCATTTGATAAAGATTAAAGTCCAGTAATACAAGCATTAAGCCATATAAAATTCTTATGGCTTCTAATCTAGCTACAGGTCATAGGTTTTCATCAAAATCTATTCCCTCCTCTTGACTATAACCCTTGGCTACTAGTCTAGCTTTGTTCTTGTTATCACACCATTCTCATCTACTTGTTCTGAACACCCATCTGGTTCCTATGACGTGCTTACCCTCTGGCCACGGTACTAAACTCCACACCTTGTTTCTCTCAAACTGGTTTAACTCCTCTTGCATAGCAAGTATCCACTCACTATCTAACAGGGCTTCATTAATGTTCTTAGGTTCAATCTGAGATACAAAGGCTGTAAAGTTACAAAACTGACTAAGGTTTCTCCAGTTTGCAACACCTTTCGAGATATCGCCTATAATGTTGTCTAAGGGGTGGTTTTCTATTAACTTCATGCTTAAGGTAGAACTCACTGGTTTCTATAGGTTCTACAAGGTCTGATCTAGTTGTGAGGTCAGCTATAGGTTGTTCTAGTGTTCAGACTCTACAACTTCGTCAAAAAGTCATCAACCTTAGAAGGAGTTTTGTTCAAGTTTTCTGTAATAATTTCATCAACTTACATGAACTGACTCTTCTATGGTCCTTTGTTCTTTTGTTGTAGATTCTATAGCCTTACTAGTTTGGGAATATCCTAGAAGATCCTTCATCTGCTTAGGGTCAAACTTTCCTAGGTATTCTTTGCCATTGTTCAACACAAAGCACTTACACCAAAAGATTCTAAAGTAGGAAAGGATTTGTTTCCACCCTGTAAGCTCAGTTAGGGTGTTTTCCTAACAGGGACCTAATGAGAACTCTAATGTGGGACAAACATGATGGTTTACTAATATGCATCTGACCCAAAAGTACTAGTATGGTTGGAGTCCTTAGCATAGTCACTAGCACTCTTCTAGGATCTACTTTTATCCTCTTCACTCACCCATTCTGCATGTGTGTCCTAGGGGCAGAATTATGTGTGATTCCTGTTTTCCAATATTTTGAAGAAGAAGTCATTTGGATTCACCTCCATTGATCACTTTAATTGAAACAATTTTTGAGTCATTCTTCATTTGAACCCAAAGCAAGAAAATTTCTTACAATGAGATGTATCACTCTTATGAGCAGAAATATGTCCATGTAACCCTTAGTAGTACCAAAAATCACCGGAGCAACACTATCCCATAAAGGCTTTCCACCAAAACTCTCTACCTTGCGGCAGTCCAAAAAGGCTCCAGGTGAACTCAGCTGCCAAAACTCTATTTGTTCAACCATATCTATAGAGGGAAATGGAGTTTTCTTAACCATGTTTCTTTTCTCACATGCAAGCCACCACAGTCCTTATCCTTACGAAACTCCTATTGGATACCTAAGACTACTGTTTTCCTAACAAGTTATTCAAACTCTATATGATGTGACTATTCTGTTTATAGCCAAAACCATGTATCATCTGAATTGCGATAAACAAGCAGCAAAGTCTTGGTACAGAATTGAAATCTAACATGTAAATGTTATTAATTCTGTCACCAACTAGCTTTATGTGTTTGTCATCTTTATGCTCAATAATGCAAGATTGTGATGAAAAACTTACTTGAAAACCTTTATCACATAGCTGGCTTATACTCAGCAAGTTGTGTTTTAATCCTTCAACATATAACACATTTTTGATTACTGCAGTTGACTCATTGCCTATGTCACCAATTCCAATAATCTTTCCTCTGTTGTTGTCACCATATTTGACAAAGCCTCCTTCCTTTAATGTCAAGGACAGGAATTTGGATTTGTCACCTGTCATGTGCTTTGAGCATCCGCTATCTAAATACCATGAATGCTTAGTGGATGTCAAGCACAGTTGCAACATACAATCAGAATTTTGTTTTAGGTCCCCAATTTAAATTGGGTCCTGGATGGTTAGTCTCAAACACATATTTCTTTGCTAACCAAACTTGCTTCCATCCTCTATTGGCTAATTTTTTAAATTTGCAATTTGACACAAAATGTCCCTTTCTGCAACAGAAATGACATTTGCCATCAAAGGATGAATGTTTGTTTGATTTAGTAAAGATGTCATACATACTCTTAGCAATAGCAGATTTTTGACCATGTTTGACATTTCTGGTTTGCATATAACCAATACCATATCTATTTTTATTTCTTTTAACATGCATATTTGGTGTATATCCTAAACCAGTTTTTTCATGAACATGTCTTTGATTGCTAAGTATGACATTCAGTTTATCTTTACTATTAGCAAACTTCAATAAATCAGATTTTAATGATGCAACATTATTCTCAAGTTCAATGCATTTTGCAGATTTGTCATGTGAATCCTTTTTCAGTTGTTCACATAAAATTTCAATTTCTTTATGGTCATTTTTCATTTGTTCAAGCATTTTCTTTGTGCTTAATAACTGTTTTATGGAATTCACATAATCATCATGCAGCTCATTGAAAGCTTCTTGTAGCTCATCATAGGTTGGATTAGATTGTGAACTAACCTCATTTTCTGATTCTGAGTCGGTATTTGCCATGAGACACAGATTCGCTTCTTCTTCATGCAATATAAGCTTTTCTGGTTTTGGTGACTGGTTCCTTGCCTTTTGGTTTTGTAGCTCTATTTTTGTTCTGCAATTTGTGGCATTCTGACTTTATGTGACCAGTTTTACCACATTCATAGCATGTGATTGTCTTGTTGTCACTAGTCTTAGAGTTGGATGGCTTTCTGAATTTGTTGTCTTTCTTCTTCAGAAATTTCTTAAATTTCTTGACAAGCAAACCAATCTCAGGCTCTTCATCAGTCTCACTGCTTGATTCATCTGAGCAACTTTCTTGTTCAGTTTTTGATTGATGCGTTTGGGCTTTCAAAGATAGTCCTTTCTTTTTCCTGCTTTCTAGTTCTGATTCATCTAGTCGATGCAACTCCATTTCGTGCTCCCTGAGTTTTCCAAATAGTGTTGCTATGGTCATTTTTGCTAGATCTTTAGATTCAACAATAACAGTTATTTTGGGTTGCCATTCTCTGGTTAGACACCTCATAATCTTTCTGATCTGCTGTTCATTCTCCACCTGTTTTCCCAGTGCATGGAGGTTGTTTATCACGTGTGTAAATCTCGTCTATAGATCACTTATAGATTCATCTTTCTTCATGCTGAACAATTCGTATTCGTGCATAAGTGTATTTACGCGAGCTCTTTTCACATCTGTGGTTCCTTCATGTGTTTCTTGAAGAATGTCCCACATTTCCTTTACTGATTTACAGTTTGATACCATAAAGAATTCTTCTGCACACAAAGTAGATGTTATAATGTTCTTAGCTTTAGCATTATAACCTACCTTCTTTTTATCGTCCTCAGACCATTCGGCTCTGGGCTTGGGGATCATCGAGTCATTTGTTCCTGCGATCTTGGGAATGTATGGGCCATTTTCAACAGCGTCAAGGTCTTGCTAGTGATGCGCCTTCTACCAGAAAATTATTTGAGGCCATATTCCTTTTATGAGTTTCACCTCTCGAAAAGTCAGGCTCTGAGGCCAATTGTTGATTATTATGACCTCGAAATAATCAGAATATATCAGTCTTTAATCAAATTAAAGCAATATTACATACACAGCGGAATTATAATGCGGCATACAAGATTAACAATTAAAAGTAAAAAGATAAGGGATAGAATGCACCAAGATTTATCCTGGTTCAGTTGTGAACGAGACAACCTACATCCAGTCCTGACAATCCTACTGGATTTCAGCTTTTTCTCCAATAGAAAGAATTGTGAATTGTTTACAGATTGTCCAGTTTCCTCGAAACCTATCTATCTCTCACAATCTCTTTCCTATTGCTCACCCCTTGATCCTTGTAGTCACTCAGCAGACTCACACAAAATCAAAGTACGACTCCTTCTTGATGAGGCCTCTCACCCAAGAAGATCGCCACCAGTTTCTAGCTGGATTTCTAGCAGTCGTTTCTTTACAAAGTATTTATTTCAAACAAAATAAAAGAAGTACAAAAAGAAGTCTTCAATCTTGAACAATGTGTATTCTCACGAATCTGGTTATTCAATGATGGATTATGAGAACATTGTCTTTTCTCTCAAGAATACTTTTTCAGCTCTCTCAATGATTATGGATAATCTTTTTGGCTTTGATCTGAAAAAGCAATATCAGAATGTTAACAACGTGTTCTTAAGAGTTCTTCAGTATTATGAAGAATATTCAAGATGTTTTTCAAGTGTATACATGTGTTGTATTGTGTTAATGAGAGTTAATGAGAGAATGATTGAAAACAGTTTATATAGTTTCTGAAAAACAACTAATAAATCGATTTGCCAATCGATTCATTAAAGTTATAAAACAGGTCTAATCGATTTGCCAATCGATTATCGCGGGTCTTGTTTTTCTTGAATCTTGAAACTACATAAGCCAATCGATTTTCCAATCGATTCTTTTTTAAAAACTCTTTTCAGTAAATTATGTTCAGACTTATATGCATCGATTTCATAATCGATTGTAGGTTTTTGTTCAAAGTAAAAATCACACCAATCGATTTACTAAGTCTCATAATTGATTTACAAATACTTAGAATCGATTTGGCCACAAGCTCAAAGTTCACTGTGATTTCAAAAAGGTTCTTTCAATCGATTTGCCAATCAATTGTGTTCAAGACAGTGACTTAGCTATTTTGATGTTAATCGAAGTGCCAATCGATTTGTTTGTATTTGCCTGAAAAGTTCTTACCTGATATTTAGTTCAATCGATTTCCCAATCGATTGCAACCAAACTTAACATGATTGAAATTCTCACAATAGATTGTCCAATCGATTGTGTTTGTCACAGGTCAAGTTATTTTTCAAATATTATCTAAGCAATCGATTTGCCAATCGATTACCCTAGAAATTGGATTCTCACTGTGACTTGATCAATCGATTGCCCAGTCGATTTGTTTCAATCAGTTTTTAATTTGTGATGTGCACAATCGATTTGCCAATCGATTAGCCTGTAAAACAGGTTACCACTGACTTGTGCAATTTTCATTTCTAATTGTGCCAGTCAATTGCCTAATCGATTATACAATCACAAACAGTTATGTTTCCTTAAACCCTTGTTATGAAATCGATTTACCAATCGATTTACTCAGTCAATATTCAACATTGGTTGATTTCTTGTGTTCCAAGCAATTTGTTTCAAGTGTGTAGGATTGGATTGTTGTTCCTGAAATCTTGCTCAATTAAAATGTTAGATTTATCATACGATGTATGAACATTCTATGTTTGTTAATTACGTCAAAATTAGGATTCAAAGGACTAAAGTCCAACACCAATAAGTTCATTTGTGTCATTGTATTAACATCTAGGTCATTTTCATCCTCCCTAGGCTTATTCTTATCCAATTAGGGTTTTTAACCAATCTTGTGCATCCAACAAGTTTATTTGTGTAATTGGATGAACATTTAGGTCATTTTCGTCCTCCCTAGGGTTATTCTTGTCCAATTAGGGTTTTTAACCAATCTTGTGCATCCAATATGTTCATTTCTGTCATTGGATTAAACATTTAG
>PGTU02006029.1:0-28083 GCA_002896215.2 Cicer echinospermum
AATCCTGGAAGACTTAACCCGAAACCCTTAACACGAAACCCAAAACCCAAAACATGAAACCCTAAACTCAAAACCCTTACCTCAAACCCTAAAAATGAAACCTTAAATCCGAAATCCTAAACCTGAAACTCTAAACTTGAAACCTGTAACACCCCGTTTTTCAAAGCGAGGGTATATTTTTGTTTTCAAAAGGAATTAAAATAAAACAGAGAAATAGATAAAGAAATGCCTTTGGATAAATAACTGAGTCATTATAATTTACAAGCAGCGGAAAAGTTTCTCCAATTATAAATCCAAAACATTTACACAACCATAAATGGTACATGGAACCCATTCAAGTAAAAAGTCAAACTGACAATATTAGTATAAGTACAGTTTTTCAAACTAAAAATACTCTAATCCAAAAAGAAGGACACCTAGTCCCTATACATCATCCTAATCTGATCATCCTACCAAAAAGCTATACACCCTGAGTATCTCCACACGCCCCGTGAGATTCTCCTAACATAACTGCAGTCACGCGTTCCCATCTCCATTCCCGTCCGTAGGGTACGAACCGGTAGGACCGTCCTGACTCTCATCTGAGGGCAAATCCCAGATTTCCACAATAATTGTAAAGGGTCACCAACCAAAAAAATAACAGTTAACACATAGCAATTAAGATTTTAAATGCTCAAAATATCTTTTCAACTAGGCATGCGCCTTAACGGGATTTCCAATATGCTAAAAGTTCATACAATACTTTGCCAATTAAAATGAAAGTAAAATGAGGTTCTCAATCTCCTAATTAATACATAACAAGTCAAGACATGGATAAGTTAATGAGTGATCAATCATCTACCTCAAACTGAGGATTTTCACTGAGCCAATCGATTGGGCAATCGATTGACAGGATGACTGAGTCCCCTGACTTAAAGCCAATCGATTTCCAAATCGATTTCCTAAAGGTTTTTAGTGAAATTTTGAACTCTGGCTTGATTCAATCGATTGGGAAATCGATTGACAGGATAGCTGAGACCCTGACTTAAGGGCCAATCGATTTCCAAATCGATTTGGTCGAATATGGATGAGTCCCTGACTTAGGCCCAATCGATTGGGCAATCGATTTCGTAAATGATTTTCGAAAACTGATTACAAAATCGATTGGCTATTCGATTTTGTCCATTTGGCCAAGTCCCTGTCTATTATCCAATCGATTGGGAAATCGATTTCCCTGATCGTTTTTCCAAAAATTCATGAATTAACTCAAATCATTCCTACTCAAGTTCATAACTTAACACTTAGCAATTACTACGCGATTCTCACGGCAAATTTGGTCTCAAATTAGTTTCTACAAACCATCACACTTACACACAATAATCAACACATAACGCTTAGCACTTTCAACGCAATTATCACAACAACTCAAATTCAAATCACTCGATCATAAACTTAAATCAAACACGACTCGCGTGCCAAGCACCCTAATGCAATGCATATATGCCAAAATGCATGGACTCGGAATTCCAAACCAAAACCCTCCTCGAAAGGCCGTAAATCATAATTGTACCGCCTATCGCAGGCCAAAGTACCAATTACCAAGGTGCCACCTATCACGGGTCTGCACGATTTACTAAAAAGCGTAAACCATAAACGTACTGCCTATCTCGGGCCCGTATCGTTTACCGAGGTGCCACCTATCACGGGTCTGCACGGTTTACTAAAATAACGTAAATTGTAAATGTACCGCCTATCACAGGCCAAAGTACTATTTACCAAGGTGCCACCTATCACGGGTCTGCACAATTTACAAAAAAAACCGAAAACCATAAACGTACTGCCTATCACGGGCCCGTATCGTTTATCGAGGTGCCACCTATCACGGGTCTGCACGGTTTTCAAAAAACGTAAATCATAAATGTACCGCCTATCACAGGCCAAAGTACTATTTATCAAGGTGCCACCTATCACGGGTCTGCACGATTTACAAAAGGGATGAAAATGCATGAACATATACCGACTTCATTCACAACAGACGTTAAGCAAATGCAGATATTAAAAGATTCCCCATTTTTAATACCCATTTAACTTAAACGACTTTCACAACAAACATTAAGTAACCAAGACATTAAGAGATTCCCTATTCTTAACGCCCAGTTAACTTAAACGATTTTCAAAACAACATTAAATAAATAAGTCATTAAGAGATTCCCCGTTCTTAATACCGATTTAACTTTATGATTTTCAAAACAAAACGTTAAGCAAACAGTCATATTAAGAGATTCCCCATTCTTAATATACTTTTGACTTAAACGGTTTTCTCGCAAAACATTCAGTAAACGAGTCATTAAGAGATTCCCCATTCTTAATACTCATTTACCGAAACGATTTTCAAAACGATAGTTAAGTAACCGAGACATTTAAGAGATTCCCATTCTCAACGCGCAGTTAACTTAAGATTTTCTCAATACAACTATTAAGCCAAACGACAGTATAAAGTTCCATTTTATACTCTCAACTCTAATGGTTTTCAAATCACAGAAACAATTCAAACATACTTTTCAACAAACCACCAGAATTAACACACCACACGAATACACCGAATATAACGAACACAATTCACGCAACATAACACCCAGATGCATCAAATTTCATTTACCACGAAACATTTCATTACTATAAACAAAACCTAACTCTAAGGTTTTTTACCCATAACGCACTAGTTTCGTTCTTCCCCAAATCGATACATTTAACCCTAACAAATTCCTTCCACACAACTACAGATAAGTCCCTAATGCAAGCTAGAAGTTTGGAAGGAGCCCTTACCTCAAAGTTAGCTTTATCGAGTGTTTCCGGTTCCGCGAGAAATTCCGGTAAAATCTACGCTCGCAACGCCGCTTCCAAATTAGTGCACTAGCACCGTAGCACGGAGGTGAGCAACTTTCCCTTCTATCTCTTCGAGGAATGAGGTTTGGATCTAGAAGAAACGGAGGGGTTTGTGTTTGGATCTCAAAAACCGTATTTTCTTCGTTTTCGAATCAAAGAGGAAGAGTGGAGTTACGAAAACCTTGATCTAACTCACACCTAACCTTGGGTCACTAGCTTTGAAGAAAAGGAAGCAACGAAAACGAAAAAATGGAGAAAGGATGGATTTTTGGTTAAAGCTCACGTGAGTGCAGAGGAAGAAGATGGAAAATTCTATTTTCCCTCTTTCTATTTCTTTCCTTTGCTTTTCCTTTCTTCCTTTTTCCTTCCTTCCTTTATATACTATTTTCTTTTCCTTTTCCTTCCTTCTAGTTTTCCTTTTTTTTCCCTCCAAGCAAACATATGATATAAAATAAATTATAACTTAACAAATATCTCAAAAACTAATATTTATTAAATTACTGTTTCACCGAAACGCCCTTAAATTTAGCCGTAAAGTAATTTCCGCCAGTTAAATTCAATTTATTTATCGACGAGAAAACTCTAATTGGCATCGAAATATCTTTTTGATTATAAAACTCCAAAATATTATTAACTTTGGCTTAAAAGCCTCCGAGCCAAAATCCAAAATATACCAAAAATACATAAAAGGTACTTTAAAAATTATGGGTCTTACATTACTCCCCCCCTAAAATTAGTTTCGTCCTCGAAACTATGCATCGATAAATAACTCTGGGTGCTGTTCCCTCATCTTGCTTTCCAGTTCCCAAGTCGCATCTCCAGTAATTGGGTTCCAGATCACCTTGACCAACGAAACATCCTTGGTTCTCAACCGCTTAATCTTCCTGTCTTCAATCCTCACGGTGGTACTTCGAACGACAGGTTATCCTTTAGCTGGATTGTGTCTGGTTCGATCACGTGAGATGGATCTGCGAGATATTTCCTCAACTGCGACACATGAAAACGTCATGGATATTGGACAGTATCGGAGAGGTAATGCAATCGATAAGCAACCGGCCCAATTCGTGCAGAAATCTGATATGGTCCAATGAATTTCGGAGTCAACTTCTTCGATTTCAAGGCCCTACCTACTCCAGTAGTAGGTGTGACTCGTAGAAATACATGTCACCCTGTTCGAATTCCAAAAGTCTGCGACGCTTGTCCGCGTAACTCTTCTGACGATCTTGTGAAGTCCTCATTTTCTCTTGATCTTCCTTACTTTAGCTGTGGTCTGTTGCACCATCTCTGGTCCGACAATCATATTCTCACCGTCTTTATACCAACACAAGGGCGTTGACACTTGCGCCCATATAAAGCCTCATATGGTGCCATTCCAATACTTGCGTGGAAACTATTGTTGTAAGTGAACTCAATCAACGGAAGTACATCATATCCCAACTTCCTCTATCATCTAAAACACATGCTCTCAACAGATCTTCCAAGGACTGATTTGTCCTTTCAGTCTGTCCGTCCGTTTGTGGATGGTAAGCTGAACTCAATCGTAGCTTCGTTCCCAACGCTTCGTGTAATGCTCCCCAAAAATGCGATGTGAACTTCGGATCACGGTCTGATACAATGCTCGATGGGTACCCCGTGTAACCTCACAATTTCAGCAATGTAGATCTCCCGTTAGCTGATCTACCTTATAGGTGGTCCTTACCGGTAAAAAGTGAGCAGATTTAGTCAGCCGGTCCACTATCACCCATATAGAATCATTCTTCTCCTTGTCTTCGGTAATCCGGTTATAAAATCCATGGAAATGCTGTCCCACTTCCATTCAGGTATATCTAAGGGTTGCAACATTCCAGCAGGTCGCTGATGTTCCACCTTCGCTTCTGACAAGTTAGACAAGTGGATACATATTCCGCCACATGTTTCTTCATTCCTGGCCACCAATAATTCTGCCTCAAATCCTGATACATCTTTGTTGCCCCAGGATGAATACTCAGCTTACTCTTATGCGCCTCTTCCAGAATCGTTTTCCGCATATCTGTAATGGCTGGTACACAAATCCTACCATTACACCGCAAAATATTATCTGCCCCGATCTTGAACTCAGTCGTCTTCCCTTGTACTATTAGATTCCTCTTCTCTTGAATTAAGACGTCATCCTGAGAATTCGCAATGTCTTCAAGTAATCCACTCGAGATCTTAATCATTCCGAATCTCAAAATTCCCGGTGCAAACTCTACGTTCAAGTGCAAGTCTCTAAAAGCTTCCCCACAACTCTTGTTGTCTAGCCATAATTAGTGAAGACACCGATACACTTCTTCTGCTCAACGCATCCGCCACTACATTGGCCTTCCCAGGGTGGTACTGCAGTGTGAAATCAAAATCCTTGAGAGTCTCCATCCATCGTCTCTGGCGCATGTTCAACTCCTTCTGATCAAACAAATATTTTCAAGCTCTTATGGTCGCTGAACACGGTGAACGTGCACCCATATAAATAATGCCTCCAGATCTTTAATGCAAAAACAACCGCGGCAAGCTCCAAATCATGAGTAGGATAGTTCCTTTCGTGAAGCTTCAATTGTCTCGAGGCATAAGCCACAGCTTTCTTGTGTTGCATCAGAACGCATCCTAACCCCTGGTGGGATGCATCACAATAAACTTCATAGGTTCTTCTGATTGCGGTAACACCAATACAGGTGAGGTCGTCAATTTCCTCTTCAGTAACTGGAAGTTTTCTTCACACTTCTCCGTCCATGCGAACGGTTGATCTTTTCTGGTAAGTTGTGTCAGTGGAGCCACAATCTTAGCAAAACTTCGATAAACCTCCTGTAGTACCCTGCCAGTCCCACAAAACTTCGTATGTCAGTGACAGTCTGAGGCTGCTTCCAAGCAAGAACCGCCTCAATCTTAGCCGGATCTACAGCGATTCCTTCCTTGGTGATCACATGCCCCAAGAAATTCACTTTCTCTAGCCAAAATTCACACTTCGACAGATTGGCATACAATCGCTTCTCGCGTAAAATCTCAAGAACTTGTCGCAAAATGTTCTCCATGCTCTTCTTCGGTCCTTGAATAAATCAATATATCATCAATGAATACCACCACGAATTTATCAAGGAACGAATTAAAGATCCTGTTCATGTAGTCCATGAAAATTGCCGGTGCATTGGTAACTCCGAACGGCATAACCAGGTATTCATAATGTCCGTAGCGGGTTCTGAAAGCTGTTTTCTGAATGTCTCCTTCCCTTACTCGGATCTGATGGTAACCCGACTTCAAGTCAATCTTCGAAAATATCGCGGCCCCTCTCAATTGATCCATCAAATCATCGATTCGTGGCAAAGGATAACGATTCTTGATAGTTGCCTTGTTGAGCTGTCTATAATCCACACATAGGCGCGAGCTTCCGTCCTTCTTCTTAACTAGCAAAACTGGAGCACCCCATGGTGATACACTCGGTCTGATGAATTTCTTCTCCAACAAGTCTTCAATTTGGCCTTTGAGCTCATTTAATTCCAATGGCGACATTCGATAAGGTGCCATTGAAATGGGTCCCGTTCCTGGGTGCAAATCAATGAAGAATTCCACTTCTCTTACCGGTGGCAATCCTGGAATTTCCGTTGGAAATACATCCCGATACTCGTTGACAAGTATCACATCTTCTATTTCCACATTTATCTTTGCCTCTACATTTGCTAGAGACAAAAATTCATGAGTCCCTTCACTTAGCGACACTCGGAGTTTGTTAGCAGCTAAATACTTAACAACTCCTGGTTCGGGGAAAAGAACCAATTTCCGAGCACAATCCAAGATCACATAGTGATAAGACATCCAATCCATACCGAGGATGACCTCGAGTGATTGTAGCGGCAAACAAATTAGATTAACCAAGAAATCCCTATTCTGAATAGTCATTCGACAATGTAAACATGCTGAATTCACGGTTAAGGTCTTAGCAGGCGTGGGAAACAACCAAATCAAAAGGTAAAGCAGACACAGATAACTTCAAGCGATTCACACAGTCCATAGCAATGAAAGAATGGGTTGCCCCCGAATCAAAGAGTGCAGTTAAAGAGTGTTACCTGCAATCTCACAATCACGCTGAATCAGATTACCAGATGGATTTCCCTCTTCAGCATTCACACAATAAATGCGTCCTCTAGCAGTAGGACGGGTAGCCCTAGCTACATTCACCACTGGTTCCACCTTTGGAGCCGTGCACTCCCTTGCCATGTGCCCCGACTTCTGACAATTGTGACAGATGGGGATGTTAGTGGTACAAGCACTAGCATAGTGTCCTTCTTTCCCACATCGGAAACATCGGAGCACTTGCCCCATTTGCCTTCCGAAATTCTGGTTCCCTGGGCGACTCGGTCCACCGTTGTTATTCTGGGGGCGATTATAAGGTTTAGCCACTTGTTTTCCCTATTCTGATAATTCGCCCGACTAGGGCCTCCCGAATTAAAATTCCCTACTCGGCTAGCCCTCTTGTTCTTCATATCTTCCACCTCTCTACATTTCTCTACCAGTGCTTGGAAACGTTGAATTCCCAAAGGTAAGACGGAATCTTGAATCTCATACTTCAATCCGTCTTGGAAACGATGACACATGAACGGTTCATCAATTTCCTCACGGAAGAACCTGAAGTGCCTCGATAGTGATTCAAATTTAGCAGCATACTCGCCCACAGTCATGCTCCCCTGGTGAAGTTTCAGAAAGTCGTCCCCCAGTTTAGTCCTGGTACTCATCGGGAAGTATTTGTCTAAAAACTTCCTTTTAAACGATTCCCAGTTCACCTCCTCGTGGGCTGCTCCCATCAACAACCTTGCACTCCTCCACCAGTATTCAGCATCCCCTAGCAACATATACGTGGCATAGCTGACCTTCACTCCAGCCTGGCAGTTAATCATATCAAAGATTTTCTCCACTTCTTGGATCCATTGATCCGCCTTCTCTGAACCCTCATCTCCCTTGAACTTAGGAGGATTGTAACGACGGAAGTCTTCCAACCCTCTTGATTCTGCAGCACGGATCTCTCTTCCCCTCTTTTCAAGATCCCGTTGAGTCTTGGCAGCAGTCTGTGCAGCGACAGAAGCAGCCATGTTGTTCATAGCCTCCGCCATTTGATCATTCCTAGCGTTGGCTCTCGGAGCGTCATTCCTTCTGGGCGGCATGGTTTCCTATAAGAACCATCATCAAGTAGAGTTTTAACACTACTTCAAATAATTCTAAAACTAACGTCCGTCTAACAACACACAATTAAATTGGACTTGACAACTCAAGTCACCTAAACCGACACATGATCAGATAACAACTCCTAACTTATAGGTCGACCTACAATCTATAACCAAGGTTCCACAGCTCCCAAAGAAAACTAAACCTATGCTCTGATACCACAATGTAACACCCCGTTTTTCAAAGCGAGGGTATATATTTTTTTTTTCTAAAAGTAATTAAAACGAACAAAGAAATAAATCAGGAAATGCTTTTGGATAAATAATTGAGTCATTATAAATTACAAGCAGCGGAAAGTTTCTCCAATTACAAATCCAAAACATTTCTACATAACATCAAATGGTACATGGGACCCATTCAAAGATGATATAAAACTGATAATATTTGTATAAGTACAGTTTTCCAAAACTAAAATACTCCAAACCAAAAAGAAGGACCCCTAGTCCCTATACTTCATCCTAATCTGATCATCCTACCAAAAACTATACACCCCGAGTAATCTCCACGCGCCCCGTGAGATCCTCCTAACACAACCGCAGTCAAGCATTCCCATCTCCATCCTGTCCGTAGGGTACGAACCAGTAGGGCCGTCCTGACTCTCATCTGAGGGCAAAGCCCAGATTTCCACAATAGTGTAAAGGGTCACCAACCAGAAAATAACAGTTAACACATAGCAATTAAGTTTTTGAATGCTCAAAACAACTTTTTAACTAAGCATGCATCTTAACAGGATTTTCCATGTGCGAAAATTTCATACATTACATTGCCAATGAAAATGAAGGTAAAATGCAGTTCTCGATCTCCTAATTAACACACATGATAAAACAAAACATGGATAGATTCATGAGCAATTAATCATACAACTAAAAATGAGGATTTTCACTGAGCCAATCGATTGGGCAATCGATTGGGGTGAAGATTTTTAATGGAAACAGAAAACCTGGGCCGAATTCAATCGATTGGTAAATCGATTGATTGGTTCCTGAGCCCCTGGTCTCGAGCCAATCGATTTCCTAATCGATTTGGTGAGGGGATTCTTAATGAAAATAGAATCCTGGGCCTGAATTCAATCGATTGGTAAATTCGATTGATTGGTTCCTGAGCCCCTGACTTAAGGCCCTAATCGATTGGGCAATCGATTTCTTAACTGATTCCTTTGAAAAATTGTTTTCAAAATCGATTGACTAATCGATTTTGTGAATTGGCCAAGTCCCTGTTTACCCATCCAATCGATTTGGAAATCGATTTCCCTGATCAGTTTTCCAAAAATTCATGAATTAACCTAAGTCATTCCTAATCAAGTTCACCACTTAACACTTAGCAATTTCTACGCGATTACTACGACACACAAAGGTTCGATAACCATCATACTCACACACAATGCACAACACATAGCACTTAACACCTTCATCTCAGTTATCACGATAAATCAAAATTCGAATCACTCAATCATGAACTCAAATCAAACATGACTCGCGTGCCAGGCACCCTAATGCAATGCGTATATGCCAAAATGCATGGACTCGGAATTCCAAACCAAAACCCTCCTCGAAGGGCCGTAAATCATAATTGTACCGCCTATCACAGGCCAAAGTACCAATTACCGAGGTGCCACTATCACGGGTCAGCACGATTTACTAAAATGCGTAAATCATAAACGTACCACCTATCACGGGTCAGTACAGTTTACCGAGGTGTCACCTATCACGGTCAACACGATTTACTAAAAGAAAAAAGCGGGAATCGTAAATGTACCACCTATCACGGGTCAGTACAGTTACCATGGTGTCACCTATCACGGGTCGACACGATTTACTAAAATATAAATCGCAAACGTACAACCTATCACGGGTCCGTACAGTTTACCAAGGTGCCACCTATCACGGGTCAGCACAATCCACCAAAATATAAATCGTAAATGTACCACCTATCACGGGTCAGTACAGTTACCATGGTGTCACCTATCACGGGTCAACACGATTTACTAAAATATAAATCGCAAACGTACAACCTATCACGGGTCCGTACAGTTTTACCAAGGTGTCACCTATCACGGGTCGACACAATTTACCAAATGAAAATGCATGAGCATACACAGACTCCATTCACAACAATCGTTAAGCAAATGCAGATATTAAAAGATTCCCCATTTTTAATACCCATTTAACTTAAACGACTTTCAAACAACATTAATTAAATAAGTCATTAAGAGATTCCCCGTTCTTAATACCGATTTAACTTAATGATTTTTCAAACAAAACGTTAAGCAACCAGTCATATTAAGAGATTCCCCATTCTTAATATACTTTTGACTTAAACGATTTTCTCTCGCAAAACATGCAGTAAACGAGTCATTAAGAGATTCCCCATTCTTAATACTCATTTACCGAAACGATTTTCAAAAAACGATAGTTAAGTAACCGAGACATTAAGAGATTCCCCATTCTCAACGCCCAGTTAACTTAAACATTTTCCTCAAATACACATTAAGTAAACCGAGGTATTAAAAGATTCCCCATTTTTAATACTCGTTTAACTCTAATGGTTTTCAATTCCACAGAAACAAATTCAAACATACTTTCACATTCAAACCATAATTCACAACAACTACACACCAATTAACAAACATCAAGTTTCATTTACCCATAATCATACACATTGACATTCAAATTTACCACGAAACATTCATCACTATGAACAAAACCTAACTCTAAGGTTTTTTACCCATAACGCACTAGTTTGGTTTTTTCCCCAAATCGATACATTAAACCCTAACAAATTCCTTCCCACACAACCACAGATAAGTCCCTAATGCAAACTAGAAGTTTGGAAGGAGCCCTTACCTCAAAGTTAGCTTTATCGAGAGTTTCCGGTTCCGCGAGAAATTCCGGTAAAATCTCCGCTCGCAACGCCGCTTCCAAGTTAGTGCTCTAGCACCGTAGCACGTAGGTGAGCAACTTTCCCTTCTATCTCTTCGAGAAAAGAGGTTTGGATCTAGGAGAAACGGAGGGGTTTGTGTTTGGATCTCAAAAACCGTATTTCTTCGTTTTCGAATCAAAGAGGAAGAGTGGAGTTACGAAAACCTTGATCTAACTCACACACAACCTTGGGTCACTAGCTTTGAAGAAAGGAAGCAACGAAAACGAAGAATGGAGAAAGGATGGATTTTTGGTTAAAGCTCACGTGAGTGCAGAGGAAGAAGATGGAAAATTCAATTTTCCCTCCTTTCTATTTCTTTCCTTTGCTTTTCCTTTCTTCCCTTTTTCCTTCCTTCCTTTATATACTATTTTCTTTTCCTTTTCCTTCCTTCTAGTTTTCCTTTCTTTTTCCCTCCAAGCAAACATATGAATATAAAATAAATATAACTTAACAAATATCTCAAAATCTAGATATTTATTAAATTACCGTTTCACCCGAAACGCCTTAAATTAGCCGTAAAGTAATTTCCGCAGTTAAATTCAATTTATTTATCGACGAGAAACTCTAATTGGCATCGAAATATCTTTTTGATTATAAAACTCCAAAATATTATTAACTTTGGCTTAAAAGCCTCCGAGCCAAAATCCAAAATATACCAAAAATACATAAAAGGTACTTTAAAATTATGGGTCTTACAATGTAAATGTTAATCCAATGCCACAAACTAACTTCTTGAATGCTCATGATTGGTTAAAAACCCTAATTTGACTAGAATAAGCCTAGGGATGACGAAAATCACTTAAATGTTAATCCAATGACATAAACATGCCTACTGGATGAAAAAGATTAGTCAAAAACCCTAATTGGACTAGAATAAGCCTAGGGAGAAAGAAAATGACTTAAATGTTAATCCAATGACACAAATGAACTAATTGGATGCACAAGATTGGTTGAAAACTCTAATTGGACTAGAATATACCTAGGGAGGACGAAAATGACCTAAATGTTTATCCAATGACACTGATGAACATATTGGATGCACAAGACTGGTTAAAAACCGTAATTCGACTAGAATACGCCTACGGAGGACAAAAATGACCTAAATGTTAATCCAATGACACAAATGAACTTATTGGATGCAAAAGATTGGTTAAAAACCCTAATTGGACTAGAATAAGCCAAGGGAGGACGAAAATGAACTAAATTTTAATCCAATGATATAAACACACCTATTGGATGCACAAGATTGGTTAAAAACCATAATTGGACTAGAATAAGCCAAGGGAGTCCAAAAATGACCTAAATGTTGATCCAATGAAACAAATGAACTTTTTGGATTCACAAGATGTAAGACATAATTCCTTTTGATTACGATTTTGACATAATTAACAAACATACAATGTACATATGTCATTTGATAAATCTAACAGGTTGAACTGAGTAACATTTCAAGAAAAACAAGCAAACACTATACACTTGGAACAAAAGCTTGGAACTCAAGAAATCAATCAAAATTGAAGGACGTGATTGAGAAAGATGGAAATACGTATAGTGTGATTAGTGGTTATAGTAGTTATTTAGTAGACTCATCACTATGGTTTCATACTTAAGTATTGCGAAAGTAAAAATGAAATCATAAAATAAGAAAGTAAGTCAATTGATGAATCAATTGGGCAATCGATTGTCTGACTCAGCACAAAAGTTTTTACTAAGTAAATCGAATGGGAAATCGATTACTTAAAGGATTTTAGTGAAACCTGAGTTCTGGGTTTAATCCAATCAATTGGACAATCGATTGGGACATCAATTGAGTAATCGATTTTGTGATGCACAGAACCAACCACTTACTGAATCAATCGATTGGCATATCGATTGTGAAAAAGTTTTTCATCAGGAATGAGTTATGTGATCAACCAAATCGAATGGACAATCAATTGAATTAAGTTTCTTAAACTGCAAGTTTTGTGGCAATCGATTAGGTAATCGATTGAAAGAATGAACTGGTTAATCATTTATCAGAAACATGATGCATAATCGATTGGCACATCGATTTCAACCAAAATAGCCGAGCTACTGTAACAAGCCAAGTCGATTGGCAAATCGATTGGATTAAAACATTGGAGTCACTGTGACCAGCCAAATCGATTGCATTAAAATGTCTGAGTCATTGTGATCAGCCAAATTGATTGAACTAAATGTTTGAGTTACAGGAAGAATTCAGCTCATTGCCAAATCGATTATGACTATGAATATTCATCGAATGAGAAATCGATTGTTTTGATCTCGTTGTTTGAACAAAACACCTATAATCGATTACTCAATCGATTCTGATATAATCATAGTATCAGTTTCTGATTTATGCATTAAAAGAATCGATTAGGAAATCGATTCATGCTTATATTTTTCAAGATTTAAGAAAAACAAGAAACGCGATAATCGATTGGGCAATCGATTAAGCTGGTTTTAAACTTTTATAAAATCGATTGAGCAATCGATTGACCTGATGTTTTCTGAATATATATAAGCTGATTCAATTACATTTTCGAACAACCAATACACTACACTTGAAACAATTATTCAATACACGTTTTCACAATACAGAAACCAGGAAAAACACTTTGAATGAAATAATTGTAACCACACACAAAATACTCATTTGGCAAATCCTTTTTGTGTGAAATTCATATTGTGATTGAGTCATCATCATTTGTCCTCTTTTATCATTTCTGTAAAAACAATCTGTAAAGAAAGTTCTGAAAATCCAGTAGTGTAAACTGGTGACTATCTTTGTTGGTGCGTGTGTTCATCAAGAAGAAGTCTCATCTTGATCTCGTGAGGGTTTGGCGAGTAACTCTAGGGATAAGGTGGAATTGTAATAGAAGCGAGTGAGTTGGATAGATAGGCCATGTGTGAGCTGGAAAATCTGTAAAACGTACTCAAGTCGATTCTATTGGAAAGGCTGAAATCTGGTTTGGATTTCAGGACTGGATGTAGCCTATCAAACAGATAGTCGAACCAGTATAAATCCTGGTGCACGATTTTCTTATCTTTTCTCTTTATTTTGATATTGCTTGACTGCTTATTCTTGAATGTTTGTATTGGTGAATTCCTATCTTGATTAAACTTTTGAATAAGCATTGTATTTGTATCTGTACTCTTATATTGATAATTCATGCAATTGTGAATCTTTGTTCCTGAATAAATTCTTTAACCGATCATTGTTAATCTGATTAATAATCTGGTAAAATTAGTAAAGACATTTCTCATATATTTTTTTAACAAATTGAGGCCATAATTTCCAACACAAGATTGGTTAAAAACTTTAATTGGACTAGAATAAGCCTAGGGATGACGAAAATGATCTAAATGTTAATCTAATAACACAAATGAACTAATGGGATGCACAAGATTGGTTAAAAACCCTAATTGGACTATATTAAGCCTACGGAGGACGAAAATGGTCTAAATGTTAATCCAATGACACAAATGAACTTATTGGATGCACAAGATTGGTTAAAAACCCTAATTGGACAAGAATAAGCCTATGGAAGACGAAAACGACCTAAATGTTAATCCATTGAAACAAATGAACTTATTGGAAGCATAAGATTGGTTAAAAACCCTAATTGGATTAGAAAAAGCCTAGCGAGGACGAAAATGACCTAAATGTTAATCCAATGACACAAACACACCTATTGGATGCACATGAATTGTTAAAAATCCAAATTGGACAAGAATAGGCCTCGGGAGGACGAAAATGACCAAAATGATAATCCAGTGACACAAATAAACTTATTGGATTCTCAAGATTGGCTAAAAACCCAAATTGGACTAGGATAAGCATAGCGACGACGAAAATGCCTAGGGATTAGTTAAAAACCCTACTTGGACTAGAATAAGCCTAGGGATGATGTAAATGACCTAAATGTTAATCCAATGACACAAATGAACTAATTGGATGCACAAGATTGGTTAAATATTGTAATTGGACTAGAATAAGCCTAGGGAGGACGAAAATGATCTAAATATTAATCGAATGACACAAATGAACTTATTGGATGCACAAGATTGGTTAAAAACCCTAATTGGACAAGAATAAGTCTATGGAGGACGAAAATGACCTAAATGATAATCCAATGACAAAAATTGAACTTATTGGATGCACAAGATTGGTTAAAAACCCTAATTGTACTACAATAAGTCTAAGAAGGACGAAAATGTCCTAAATCTTAATCTAGTGACACAAACACACCTATTCGATGCACAAGATTAGTTAAAAACCCTAATTGGACTAAAATAAGCCTAGGGAGGACGAAAATGATCTAAATATTAATCGAATGACACAAATGAACTTATTTGATGCACCAGATTGATTAAAAACATTAATTGGACTAAAATAAGCATAGCGACGAAGAAAATGACCTAAATGTTAATCCAATGACACAAACACACCTTTTGGAGGCACAAGATTGGTTAAAAACCCTAATTGGACTAGAATAAGCCTACGGAGGACGAAAATGACCTAAATATTAATCCAATGACACAAATGAACTTATTGGATGCAAAAGAGTTTTTAAAAACCCTAATTGGACTAGAATAAGCCTAGGGAGGACGAAAATGACCGAAATTTTAATCCAATGACACAAACACACCTATCGGTGCTAAAGAATGGTTAAAAACCCAAATTGGACAAGAAAAAGCCTAGGGATGACAAAAATGACCTAACTGTTAATCGAATGAAACAAATGAAGTTATTGGATGCACAAGATTGATTAAAAATTTGAATTGGACTACAATAAGCCTAGGGAGGATGAAAATGACTTAAATGTTAATCCAATGAAACAAATGAACTTATTGGATGCACAAGATTGGTTAAAAACACTAATTGGACTAGAATAAGCCTATGGAGGACGAAAATGATCTAAATGTTAATCCAAAGACACAAATGAACAAATTGGATGAACAAGATTTATTAAAAAACCCTAATTCGACTAGAATAAGCCTAGGGTGGAAGATAATGACCTAAATGTTTATCCAATAACACAAATGAACTTATTGGATGCACAAAGATTCGTTAAAAACCCTAATTGGACTAGAATAAGCCTATGGTGGATGAAAGTGACCTAAATGTTTATCCAATGACACAAACACAACTTTTAGATGCACAAGACTGGTTAAAAACCCTAATTGGTCTACAATAAGCCTTGGGAGGACGAAAATGATGTAATTGTTAATCCAATGCCACAAACACAACTATTGGATGAACAAGATTGGTTAAAAACTCTAATTGAACTAGAATAAGCCTATGGATGACGAAAATGATCTAAATGTTAATCTAATGACACAAACACACCTACTAGATGAACAAGATTATTTTAAAACCCTAATTGGACTAGAATAAGCCGAGGGAGTACAAAAATAACCTAATTGTTAAATCAATGACACAAATGAACTTATTGGAGCACAAGATTGGTAAAAATCCTAATTGGAGTAGAATAAGTCTAAGGAGGACGAAAATGACCTAAATGGTAATCCAATGACACAAACACACCTATTGGATGCACAAGATTTGTTAAAAATCCTAATTTGACAAGCATAAGCCTAGGGAGGACGAAAATGACCTAAACGATAATCCAATGACACAAATGAACTTATTGGACGCACAAGATTGGGTAAAAAACTCTAATTGGACTAGAATAAGCCTAGGGAGGACATAAATGACCTAAATGTTAATCCAATCACACAAATGAACTAATTGGATGCACAAACAAGATTGGTTGAAAACTCTAATTGGACTAGAATAAACCTAGGGAGGATGACAATGACCTAAATTTTTATCCAATGACACAAACGAACTTATTGGATGCACAAGATTAATTAAAAACCCTAATTCGACTAGAATAGGCCTACGGAGGACGAAAATGACCTAAATATTAATCCAATGACACAAATGAACTTATTGGCTGCAAAAAAAAATTTAAAAACCCTAATTGGAATAGAATAAGCCTAGGGAGGACGAAAGTGACCTAAATGTTAATCCAATTAAATAAACACACCTATTGGATGCACAAGATTGGTTAAAAATCCTAATTGGAAAGGAATAAGCCTAGGGAGGAAGAAAATGACCTAAACGATAATCCAATGACACTGATGAACTTATTGGATGGACATTATTGGTTAAAAACCCTAATTGGACTAGAATATACCTAAGGAAAACGAAAATGACCTAAATGTTTATCCAATGAAACAAATGAACTTATTGGATGCACAAGATTGGTTAAAAACCCTAATTGGACTAGAATAAGCCTATGGAGGACGAAAGTGACCTAGATGTTTATCCAATGACACAAATGAACTTATTGGAGGCACAAGATTGGTTAAAAACCATAATATTACTAGATTAAGTCTACGGAAGACGAGAATGACCTAAACGTTAATCCGATGACACAAATGAACTTATTGGATACACAAGATTGGTTAAAAACCCTAATTGGACTAGAATAAGCCTACGGAGGACGAAAATTACCGAAATGTTAATCCAATGACCCAAACACACCTATTGGATGCACAAGATTTGTTAAAAATCCTAATTGGACAAGAATAAGCCTAGGGAGGATGCAAATGACCTAAACGATAATCCAATGACACAAATAAACTTATTGGATGCACATGATTGGTTATAAAGCCTAATTGGACAAGTATAAGCCTAGGGAGGAAGAAAATGACCAAAATGTTAACCCAATGACACAAATGAACTTATTGGATGCACAAGATTGGTTAAAAACCCTGATTGGACAAGAATAAGGCTAGGGAGGACGAATATAACCTAAATGTTAATTCAATGTCACAAATGAACTTATTGGATGCACAAGATTGGTTAAAAACCCTAATTGGACTACAATAAGCCTAAGAAGGAAGAAAATGTCCTAAATGTTAATCCAGTGACACAAACACACCTATTGGTGCACAAGATTGGTTAAAAACCCTAATTGGACAAGAAAAAGCCTAAGGAGGACGAAAATGACCTAAATGTTAATCTAAGGAAACAAATGAACTTATTGGATGCACAAGATTGGTTAAAACCACTAATTGGACTACAATAAGCATAGGGAGGACGAAAATGATCTAAATGTTAATTGAATAACACAAATGAACTTATTGGATGCACAAGATTGGTTAAAAAAACTAATTAGACTACAATAAGCCTAGGGAGGACGAAAATGACCTAAATGTTAATCCAGTGACACAAACACACCTATTTGATGCACAAGATTAGTAAAAAAAACCCTAATTGGACTAGAATAAGCCTAAGAAGCACGAAAATGACCTAAATGTTAATCCAATGAAACAAATGAACATATTGGATGCACAAGATTAGTTACAAACCCTAATTGGACTAGAATAAGCCTAGGGAGGACGAAAATGAGCTAAATGTTAATCAAATGACACAAATGAACTTTTTGGATGCACAAGATTGGTTAAAAACCCTTATTGGACTACAATAAGACTAGGGAGGACTAAAATGACCTCAATGTTAATCCAGTGACACAAACACACCGATTTGATGCACAAGATTAGTTAAAAACCCTAATTGGACTAGAATAAGCCTAGGGAGGACGAAAATGACCTAAATGTTAATCCAATGATACAAATGAACTTATTGGATGCTCAAGATTGGTTAAAAACCCTAATTGGACTAGAATAAGCTGAGGGAGCACGAAAATGACCTAAATGTTAATCCAATGATACAAATGAACTTATTGGATATACAAGATTGGTTAAAAGCCCTAATTGGACTAGAATAAGCCTACAGAGGACGAAAATAACCTAAATGTTAATTCAATGACACAAACACACCTATTGGATGGATAAGATTTGTTAAAAACCCTAATTGGACAAGAATAAGCCTCAGGAGGACGAAAATGACTTAAATGGTAATCCAATGACACAAATGAACTTATTGGATGCCCAAGACTGGTTAAAAAGCATAAATGGACTACAATAAGCATAGGGAGGACGAAATTTACCTAAATGTTAATCCAATGACACAAACATACCTATTGGATGGACAAGATTGGTTAAAAACCTTAATTCGACTAGAATAAGCCTAGGGAGGAAGAAAATGACCGAAATGTTAATCCAAATTCATAAATGAACTAATTGGATGCATGAGATTGGTTAAAAACTCTAATTGGACTAGAATATACCTAGGGAAGACGTAAATGACTTAAATGTTTATCCAATGACACAAATGAACTTATTGGATGCAGAAGTTTGATTAAAAACCTTAAATGGACTAGAATAAACCTTTGGAGGACGAAAGTGACCTAAATGTTTATCCAATGACACAAACACACCCTATTAGATGCACAAGATTGGTTAAAAACTCTAATTGCACTAGAATAAGCTTATGGAGGACGAAAATGATCTAAAGGTGAATCCAATGACACAAACACACCTACTGGATGAACAAGATTATTTAAAATCCTAATTGGACTAGAATAAGCCGAGGGTGTACAAAATGACCTAAATGTTAAATCAATGACACAAATGAACTATTGGATGCACAAGATTGGTTAAAAACTCTAATTGGACTAGAATAAGTCTAGGGAGGACGAAAATGACCTAAATGTTAATCTAATGACACAAATGAACTTATTCGATGCAAGATTGGTTAAAAACCCTAATTGGACTACAATAAGCCTAGGGAGGACGAAAATGACCTAAATGTTAATCCAAAGACACAAACACACCTATTCGATGAAAAAGATTAATAAAAACCCTAATTGGACTGTAATAAGCCTAGGGAGGACGAAAATAACCTAAATGTTAATCCAATGACACAAACGAACTTATTGGATGCACAAGATTGGTTAAAAACCCTAATTGGACTAGAATAAGTCTAGGGAGGACGAAAATGATCTAAATGTTAATCCAATTACACGAACACACCTATTGGATGGACAAGATTGGTTAAAAACCCTAATTGGACTAGAATAAGCCTATGGAGAAAGAAAATGACCTAAATGTTAATCCAATGACACAAATGAACTAATTGGATGCACAAGATTGTTGAAAACTCTAATTGGACTTGAATATACCTAGGGAGGGCGAAAAAGACTTAAATGTTTATCCAATGACACAAATGAACTTATTTGTTGCACAAGATTGGTTAAAAACCCTAATTCGACTAGAATAGGCCTACGGAGGACAAAAATGACCTAAATGATAATCCAATGACACAAATGAACTTATTGGATGCACAAGATTGGTTAAAATCCCTAATTGGACTAGAATAAGCTTTGGGAGTACGAAAATGACCTAAATGTTAATCCAATGACACAAATGAACTTATTGGATGCACAAGTTTGGTTAAAAATCCTAATTGGACTAGAATAAGCCTATGGAGGATGAAAGTGACCTAAATGTTTATCAATTGACACAAACATACCTATTCGATACACAAGATTGGTTAAAAACTCTCATTGAACTAGAATAAGCCTATGGATGACGAAAATGATCTAAATGTTAATCTAATGACACAAACACACCTACTAGATGAACAAGATTATTTTGAAACCCTAATTGGACTAGAATAAGCCGAGGGAGTACAACAATAACCTAATTGTTAAATCAATGACACAAATGAACTTATTGGAGGCACAAGATTGGTAAAAAATCCTAATTGGAGTAGAATAAGTCTAAGGAGGACGAAAATGACCTAAATGGTAATCCAATGACACAAAACACACCTATTGGATGCACAAGATTTGTTAAAAATCCTAATTTGACAAGCATAAGCCTAGGGAGGACGAAAATGACCTAAACGATACTCCAATGACACAAATGAACTTATTGGACGCACAAGAGTGGTTAAAAACCCTTATTGGACTACAATAAGACTAGGGAGGACTAAAATGACCTCAATGTTAATCCAATGACACAAACACACCTATTTGATGCACAAGATTAGTAAAAAACCCTAATTGGACTAGAATAAGCCTAGGGAGGACGAAAATGACCTAAATGTTAATCCAATGATACAAACGAACTTATTGGATGCACAAGATTGGTTAAAAACCCTAGTTGGACTAGAATAAGCTGAGGGAGCACGAAAATGACCTAAATGTTAATCCAATGATACAAATGAACTTATTGGATGTACAAGATTGGTTAAAAGCCCTAATTGGACTAGAATAAGCCTACAGAGGACGAAAATAACCTAAATGTTAATTCAATGACACAAACACACCTATTGGATGGATAAGATTTGTTAAAAACCCTAATTGGACAAGAATAAGCCTCAGGAGGACGAAAATGACCTAAATGGTAATCCAATGACACAAATGAACTTATTGGATGCCCAAGACGGTTAAAAAGCATAAATGGACTACAGTAAGCATAGGGAGGACGAAATTTACCTAAATGTTAATCCAATGACACAAACATACCTTTTGGATGGACAAGATTGGTTAAAAACCTTAATTCGACTAGAATAAGCCTAAGGAGGAAGAAAATGACCGAAATGTTAATCCAAATCGTAAATGAACTAATTGGATGCATGAGATTGGTTAAAAACTCTAATTGGACTAGAATATACCTAGGGAAGACGAAAATGACTTAAATGTTTATCCAATGACACAAATGAACTTATTGGATGCAGAAGTTTGATTAAAAACCTTAAATGGACTAGAATAAGCCTTTGGAGGACGAAAGTGACCTAAATGTTTATCCAATGACACAAACACACCTATTAGATGCACAAGATTGGTTAAAAACTCTAATTGCACTAGAATAAGCTTATGGAGGACGAAAATGATCTAAAGGTGAATCCAATGACACAAACACACCTACTGGATGAACAAGATTATTTAAAATCCTAATTGGACTAGAATAAGCCGAGGGTGTACAAAATGACCTAAATGTTAAATCAATGACACAAATGAACTTATTGGAGGCACAAGATTGGTTAAAAACTCTAATTGGACTAGAATAAGTCTAGGGAGGACGAAAATGACTTAAATGTTAATCTAATGACACAAATGAACTTATTGGATGCAAGATTGGTTAAAAACCCTAATTGGACTACAATAAGCCTAGGGAGGACGAAAATGACCTAAATGTTAATCCAGTGACACAAACACACCTATTCGATGAAAAAGATTAATAAAAAACCCTAATTGGACTGTAATAAGCCTAGGAGGACGAAAATAACCTAAATGTTAATCCAATGACACAAACGAACTTATTGGATGCACAAGATTGGTTAAAAACCCTAATTCGACTAGAATAAGTCTAGGGAGGACGAAAATGATCTAAACGTTAATCCAATTACACGAACACACACCTATTGGATGGACAAGATTGGTTAAAAACCCTAATTGGACTAGAATAAGCCTATGGAGAAAGAAAATGACCTAAATGTTAATCCAATGACACAAATGAACTAATTGGATGCACAAGATTGGTTGAAAACTCTAATTGGACTTGAATATACCTAGGGAGGGCGAAAATGACTTAAATGTTTATCCAATGACACAAATGAACTTATTTGTTGCACAAGATTGGTTAAAAACCCTAATTCACTAGAATAGGCCTACGGAGGACAAAAATGACCTAAATGATAATCCAATGACACAAATGAACTTATTGGATGCACAAGATTGGTTAAAATCCCTAATTGGACTAGAATAAGCTTTGGGAGTACGAAAATGACCTAAATGTTAATCCAATGACACAAATGAACTTAATGTATGCACAAGTTTGGTTAAAAATCCTAATTGGACTAGAATAAGCCTATGGAGGATGAAAGTGACCTAAATGTTTATCAATTGACACAAACACACCTATTCGATACACAAGATTGGTTAAAAACTCTCATTGAACTAGAATAAGCCTATGGATGACGAAAATGATCTAAATGTTAATCTAATGACACAAACACACCTACTAGATGAACAAGATTATTTTAAAACCCTAATTGGACTAGAATAAGCCGAGGGAGTACAAAAATAACCTAATTGTTAAATCAATGACACAAATGAACTTATTGGAGGCACAAGATTGGTAAAAAATCCTAATTGGAGTAGAATAAGTCTAAGGAGGACGAAAATGACCTAAATGGTAATCCAATGACACAAACACACTTATTGGATGCACAAGATTTGTTAAAAATCCTAATTTGACAAGCATAAGCCTAGGGAGGACGAAAATGACCTAAACGATAATCCAATGACACAAATGAACTTATTGGACGCACAAGATTGGGTAAAAACTCTAATTGGACTAGAATAAGCCTAGGGAGGACATAAATGAACTAAATGTTAATCCAATGACACAAATGAACTTATTGGATGCACAAGATTGGTTAAAAACCCTAATTTGACTAGAATAAGCCTAGGGAGGACGAAAATGACCTAAATGTTAATCCAATGACACAAACACACCTATTGGATGCAGAAGATTTGTTTAAAACCCTAATTGGACAAGAGTTAGCCTAAGGAGGACGAAAATGACCTAAATGATAATCCAATGACATATATGAACTTATTGGAAGCACAAGATTGGGTAAAAACCCTAATTGGACTAGAATAAGCACATCGACGAAGAAAATGACTTAAATGATAATCCAATTACACAAACACATCTATTGGATGCACAAGATTGGTTAAAGACCTTAATTGGACTAGAATATGTTACAATTGGGTGGCGCAAACTTGTGACCATTTAGAATCATAACATGTTATCAATTATTGTTAAAATCGAAATTCAAATTCAAATTCTCTCGAGTACTGAATATTTAACTGAATCATTATTCAAAATGTTGCTCGAGAACTGAATATTTTATTGACCTATCATATTACTTAAAATACAATATATTCTAATGAATCTAAGTAAATATTGTATTCTTTTTGTTTTTTAAAGAAATGATAAATATCACCATAAAATTCACAGATGACTGTGATGTTTTGAATTATATTTGATTTATTTTATTTTATGATGAAAAGATATAGTAATATAAATTTTCAAAAGAGAAATAAACAAAATAATAAATTAGAAATAAGAAGAGTTCAAGTCCGCGGAGTTGGGCTAGAGTATGACTAAACATTCTCTAAAAAAAATTAAACATTGATTTTAGATCGACACCACGCTTATGAATTATAAAATATAATTCATTTTCATAAATTATTCTTACAAGACAATAACATACAACATATTTGGTAGAATTAACACAACATACAACATATTTTGTACAAGGGTTCGAGTATCTTTGTACTCCTTTATTAAATTTGCCTATAAAAAAAAAAAGAAAAAATCAAAACGTATACATTGATAGATAAAGTTAAGAGGCATATGACTCATAACAATTTTTATTTGTTGTTCCATTTGGGTATTGTATGATGTCGAATAATCAATTGATCTTTTCATTCATGCTCCTCCAACAATACTAATAAAACGTCAAAAACAAAAATCAAATAACATTACCAATTAATTACGTGTATAAAATTTTGGACACTAAAAACCAATAAAAATATTAAATCAAATATTGAAAACAATTTAAGGTCATACCTTCAGGAAGATGGATATACGCACTTTTCATAACCTATACATAAAAAAAAAATTAATTTCCATTAGAAAATTAAAGACTAATATATATAGCTCATTAAACATAAGTTAATTTGAATTTTATACTATATTTTTCATACCATTATGCATCATTTGAAAAACTATTTTCTTGAACTAAAATTATGTTAGATTTAGCTATATATCATAAAATGAAAACTAATGATTAAGTAAGCTCTTTCAAATCATAGACGTAGGATAGTCAAAGAAAGTGATTTTATTGGATTTTGAAGGGACTAAATCAATAAAAAAAATAACGGGAAAATCAAACATGCACCATCAATATAAATTAGTTTCAAAACAATTTCAATCATAAAAGTTATATTTAATATAAAAAATAAATAAATAAACTAATTAAAGGAGTATTGATATGCATACTTGGATCAATTTCAACAATGGTTGCACTGCCACCAAAATCGCAAGAGCCATCGGCTTGCTTCTGAATTTGATAGTAACTATTAAAAGCATAGGAAGCATGTCCTTCAACAGTGTCTGGATTAAAACAAAGTCCAGTGGATTGAATAGGCTCACAATCAGCTCCAGCTCCACATGCATAATTTAAAGCACTAAGTAATGTTGTGGTATCAGCTCCCTTCTTTGCCACACACCATGTTTTTGCTGCTCCAACAATCATCACATTAATCAAAACCATGGTTGTCACAAGCATTGACATAACTGAAATCAACTTTGGTGAGGCCATTTTTAGAAATCAAAGAAAATGGTAGAATAGTGTTGACTTGATTCTTAATTATTATGTGAAGTGATTTTCTTTTAATATATTTTGCTCTATCTATCATGATACATATATATAGAGAGAACATGCATGAATTTACTAACACTTAAATTTAATATTAAATTATTAAAATAAAAAATGTTTCTAAAATAAATATTTACTATATTCTAACATTTTTACTCAAATATATAATTTTCATTTATAAAAAAGTATTTGGTAAACTTAAAGGTAGTATTAATATTGATGATAGTTAAATTGCTAGCTTCTTATAGTATATCTAATTATAGAAGAGTCTTTGACTAATTCATGAGATGTGATACACTGAATTTCCTTCTAAAGAAAAAAAGATAAAGTTATTAATAGTCATCGAAAATTATTTTTTCTAATTAAAATCTTCTTTTTATTATTATATTTTACTACTAATCTTATTTTATAAATACAAAACTTATCTTTTTATAGTTTTTCTTTTTAATAAATCAATATTTCTAAATAAAATTCTTTCTTTCTGCTGGGTTGACTAATTCTATTAATTTCTGAATAACAACTCAACAACTACACATGATACATATTTTGTAAAAAAAAAAAAAACACACATGATACGCCTCATTCTAATATTCATAGTATTACAAAAATAAAATAAAAATTAATTAAAATTTAAATAAAAAATATATGTATTTTTAATTATAAAATTAATATTAACCCAATTAAAATTATTCCGTGTATAGAATTGTGAATTACAATAGTTAAATAAAACCTTTATTAGACAATTTTAAAACCAATTATGATAATATAAACCATTTAATAAGATTAAGATATTTAGTCAGTCAAAAAAAAAAAATTGAGATTAAGTCAAATTTTTTATTGTTGAGATATTTAATTTTTTTATTGTAGTCGTTGACTACCAAATTTCTACAAAAATCATAAATATTTTGCAATTATTAAATATTTACTTTTCAGTTTATAGATGTATTTTTTTATCGAGTGTTTGAATATTCAATATTGTATTATTTAAATAAATCATTTCAAATAAAATTGTTGAATTAATTAAATATTACTTATCCAATAATAAATATATTTCTCTTCTCAAACACAGTGTCACACTAAAACATTTGCCACTTTGGATACAATGTTATAATATATATATATATATGTGTGTGTGTGTGTGTGTGTGTGTGTGTGTGTGTGAAACCTTAAATCTTTAAATAATATTTATAATAATTTGCAGTGGATAAATAAATAAAAATTCACATGAAAAATAATATCACATTATAATATCAAAATCACTCAAATGAAATTAATATATCTTTATATCATCACATCATCAAAGAGAAATTATTATTCAATTTGAAATATATTAATCACAACAAAACAATCACAAGAAAGTACAATGTTATGCATGAGCTTAGATTCTACTTCTTCAAAATTTGGTACCATTCTAACTCTGAAGTACTTGGTTAGGAGCTTGATACTATGCTACCACACAAGTAGACGGACAATTCAAAATGACATTGTTCTCATATATAGATCTCCTAAACTTAACTCGAGACATATAATTCTCTATTAAGTATGGTTCGTTGGGTTGAGAATTTGAGATGAGGTGATGCCTTATGACAATATAAGTCGTTTCCTGATGCATGTGCATATTAAGAGAAATAAATAAATAAAAAATGTGAGATATTTTATTTGTTTAGCACTAATATAGTCTTTGAGTGATGAACTTTCATTAGTCATTAATTTTAGAGTCATTTTGAGTCAATGATTTGATTTATTTCTTTAATGTTCGTTTTAGAATTATTTTGAATAAATGATCATTCGATTAAATAACATGACATGTTAGTAATAGATATTCACCTAATGTTGTTCGTTAATGTAACACCCTTAATTTTATGATAAACTATTTTATTGATTAAATAGGATTTTAAATAATTAATTTGATGTTAAAATTATTATAAAATATATGTTAATAAACTTTGTGATTAAATTTCATTATATAGTGATTTTTATGATGTGCCTAGTTTTATATATACTAGATTTACATGAGCGATATAAATCATAAATATTATATTTTATTATTTGATATATTTTTTTAAAAAATAATAGTATTTAGTGTAATATATATTTTAAAGAAAAAGATTGTATACAATTTTACGTGTATATATGCACACCCAATTAATATATCATTCTTTTATGCGTTTGACTATTATTAAATGTGTACTTAATTATATTTCTTTAATTCTAAATATATTTTATTTTAATTATTTAGTTTATAAATAATTATCTTGAGATAGTGGTAATATTGTGTTTGATTTTCTTTATTTTTATATACTTATTATGATATTGTGATTATATATATATATTTAGTATGATTTAGTATTTAATAGTATTTTAATATTTTATAATTTTGAATATTCTCTAATTATGATAGTATTTTAATGTGACTATTAGAAAGAAAAAAAGTATCATTAGGGTGATTATTTTGAATATGAAGGTTTTGATTTTTAATATATTTTAAACGATTTATTACTTTATTTTATAAAATTTTAGTTTGGAAATATTAGCAATATTTAGTAATTAAATTATGTTAAAAATAAAGTTAAAACATTAGTTTTATTAATTATTGGTTTTATTTAAAAATAAATAAAGGGACCAATGAGTTTTAACCATGTGCGAATCCTAATTGTTAATAAAATAAAACAACAACAAAAAAATGGAATTGG